>JAASAO010001940.1:0-80748 GCA_017311375.1 Mytilus coruscus
TATTCATATTACATCAAATATATATTCAATAATATCACTCATAATGATTGTTCAAATGTTTCCTAATGGTTGCTAAAAATTATTTTGAATTGTCAAACATACTCTTCTATTGAATTCATTAAGAAAAATTGAGAAAACATTGACATTTTTTGTCTTTTGATCAGATTTGTAATAGGCTTTGTAAATTGAAAAACTAACAATTGTTAAAAAATAGTTAAAAATTGTTAAAGATCAACTGCTTCTAATAGCTAATCATAGGTCCTAGATGAAATCTAAATAATAAATAATAAATATGATATTTTAACTTCTTAAACCTCTTAAGTTTAATCTTGCATTTTAGCAAGTTGTGTGTATCCAATTTTTTGATCATATGTCCACTCTTTCAAGTCCGCAAACAGCTATTTCAAAGTTATGGTATTTAGGTACTTGTCCATGTGTAATCAGGCAAACAGGAAAAAGCTAATGTTCAACTTGCAACACCCCTCCCATCCAAAAAAAAAAAACCCACATACACTTAATCCCCAAATGTGCAGGAAATAAACACATAAAACAATTGAATGTATATCATTTAAGGACTGCCTTAAAAATTCATGTATCATTTTTATGTTTCTAGTGCTTCTTATTGACAAAATGGTGCTTTAGTTTCATGAGAAACATAGAAAAAAAACGAAAAATGAACTATGCTTCTGGAATTGAAAGTTCTAATAGTTTTTGGCTGCAATTTATTCTATAAAGCTTCATTATGATGTAAAGAAATGATTAGTTTCTTAAATCTAATTATAAATTTTATTGAAATGAGAGGAAACTTGTGTAAAAGAGCTGTATTTCGATCACATGTCAATAGCAACGGTTGATATGGAAAAAACATATCCCGCAAAACATGTTTATCTGTTTTCATATTGCTATTATAAAAACAGTTGCTAAACATGAATATTAAGGATGTTCGCTCCTCTTGTTTTTGAATTTTTGCCAGATATTCAGAATCCTCTGGTTTTATCTATGTAATGCCATTAACAAAATTGTCCGCTAACACGTAATTTTCTTTTCATAATTTTATTAGATATAATTTTAAAATCAATTTTTAAAATCTTATAAAATCCTTGTTATTTTTTTTTAAAAGAAAAACGTGCCAATGTTAAATGTATGAACAATCTAGAGAGAATCATTTCCCGCCAAATTTTCAATGGCTTATATCTCGAAAACAAGCACGCGGACCCTTCATTTGTTTCTGCTTTTTGAGTTCATTTATTTATATACTATCAATTTATAACAGTCTTTTAAAACGCTTGTTATTTTGAAACAAAGTAGCGAACATCCTTAATGTGTGAACATGATGTTTTATATCTAAACTAGATCAGGGGCCTAAACGGGGAAATTAAAAATAATTTTTATTACTTAAAAATGAAATAAAACAGTAATTTATTTTCATAATCAAATTACGTATGCAAAAAATGCAGTATATGCTGTTTGATTAATTTGCCAACATTGGTTTATTATTATAAAGTCTGCTTTCCTGATTCTTACATGTACCTTAACTTAAATACCATTGACACTTTTATTTTTCTTATAAAAGATATACGGAAAACATTGCTATTTTTGGTTAGCTACGATAAAACACGCTTCTTCTCTTTACTACATTTACAAGCTAATAAAACTGTATATGTTAATCAGTTATAAGAAATCAGAGGTTTCAAACGTTTGCTGAAACGAAATATAACATACCTTTTTGGCATACTTAGAAAGATCAAAACTTATATCTAATCCAGAGTAATGTGCTCCCAAAACGGCAACTGTCTGCCCGGCAAAACATTCTGGGTGTCTATACCGTATACTGTGAAGAACAAAACCTTCAAAATTCTGTTCTCCATCAATGGTTGGATAATTTGGAGTTGAACAATTTCTACAGAAAAATATCAGTACATGTTACAAATAAGAGTGTAGCAACATAATATGTCATATATCAAACTTATCGCAATAATGGTATGCTAAAATATACTTTTTCACCTTTTTGGTCTTTTGGAAAATGTTGTTTGTGCTGTATTTAGACCCCTCTACTAAGAAATTTGTTTTGCATGCACACGTATAAAAATTGCGGTTTTTATCCAACGCAATCATAGGTTGGAACGTTGTTTTCAATTTAGACTTGTTTATATTTTTTCGTTTGGGCTTGTATTATATTTTCCTTCTGGTTTATATGATCCGTTCATCCTACTTCGACTCTTTCAAAATTTAAGAGTCTATCCTAAATTGAGGTAAATTATATTGCCTTCCAAATACCGTTTCGATTCCTAACATCACTGAAGAGACATTAATTGTCGAAATCCGGATATGGTGTACAAATTTTTGCACCTCATGTTTTCGGTATACCATCTTTTCCGCATGTTTATTGTTTTCTGTTTGGTAATAAATTAGTTTTAAGATCCGTTTTGTTACATCGTGTGATCCGTTTATTTGGCAATCGCCAATGGCAGTCAGCAGGGTTTAAGAACATCCGTTGTTCGACCTGTTAAAGTTTAAGTTATTTTGTTAAAATATACTTTTTTACCTTTTTGGTCTTTTGGAAAATGTTGTTTGTGCTGTATTTAGACCCCTCTACTCAGAAATTTGTTTTGCATGCACACGTATAAAAATTGCGGTTTTATCAAACGCAATCATAGGTTTGATCGTTGTTTTCAATTTAGACTTGTACATATACATATATATATATATTGCCCGAATGGCTGCCCAAACATATTGCTATTATATGAAACCTACATTTCTTTATACATTCTGTACCAATTGCAGGCAATCTTATTAATAAAATCAACTTACCAAACATTGTCATCTAAAACTTACCCAAGGCACATAATAACATCATCAAACTCTTCCGTATGAATATCGTTCTTCTTTCTGATATCACCGTAAGTCAGCAACCATTTAGTATCTCTTAAACTTGGATTAACAGGTTTGACTTGTTTTATATCCATGTTAAACTTTGGGAAAAAAAAAATCAGGTATCAGTGGCCATTTATGACAACATAAGAACCAAGGGGAGACAACTTTTTTTCCACTCTCTCTAAGAAGATGGTTTCGCTTTAAACATAACTCAACTTAGATTTCATGTGTATACCTTTCAACGTGTATTAATGTTCATTAATTAAAGTTTATGTAAGTGTTTATTTCCTTGCAGATGCCATTTGTTTACTTTTATCACGTCATCTTGACTTATTTAAGAGCCTGGGAATTGTCTGACCGCACTTTTTAATAGTCTATTTTGTTTGATATATATGGGATGTCAATCTTAAAGTAAGAGTAAATCAGAAATTTAGTTAATTTGCAGTTGTAATTTTTTATATGGATTAGATACACATGTTTATTGTAGGTAACAATATTATTTGTTAGTTTAATTATGGCTTCGAAAAAACGAAAATCCACTACCGTTGTCGATTCAAGTAATGCAAACAAAAAATTAAAAGAGAAATTAATTGCAGAAATTATTGTGATTGGAGTTAATGCTCCCGCTACATTTAGTCAAAAACAATTACAAGCTCTGTTCAACTCTAATCATCATGCTATTCCAGCTGTTAACATGCAATCAAATGATAACACAGAAGTCAATGATAAAATATCAAAGAACACTATTCGTGAACTATCGGCCAATGTAAAATCGTTGACCGAAACTGTTAAAAGTCAGGGTGAAATTCTAAAAACTGTAGTGGACCTTCAGAAGAATGCTGCAGGAAGTGCATTATCATGTAACCAAAGTCAGACTTCGTTTTCAATAATTGAAACACAGGGAAATAGTGATGCCATGAAAGTGTCTGCTGGTATGTTCCCGCACATACAAACAGTGTCACAAACCCAGCGACAAAATATCAAAGAAGGCAAGTACATTAATCTAGTTTCTTTGTTAATTCCTGCACATGAAAATCAAAGCGATGCTCAGCAAATAGAGACTGATGGTTCTATTTTTCTTCTTAAACCCCAAGATCATCGCCTGCAACGTGATTTATCAAGACAGGAATACATTGAGGCATTTAACATTTTAAAAACATTGTTTGCGAATTAGAACTCGACATTATTTTACAAGATATCATAGAATTGGGAACATTATCTATGAATACCACAAGACGTTTGCTAAGAAAGTTGCAGCAATCAAATTAACTAAAGGTTTAACTGTCGACTGGTCGATTAGAGATGAGAAACTCTATTCTTCAGTTTGCTTAGGGAAAGCTATAAATACATGTGACGTATGTGGAAGTTCTTTCAATAGCACCGAAATGTGATAAATATCCGATACCTCACAGGACAAAAGCTACTATTCTCAACAGAAGCACATTCTTACAACACCTTATTCTAAGCCACAATCAAGTGTCGATATTGACCCATACGGACGACCAAAGCTATTTCACAAAGGAATAGAAATTTGAAGTTATTATCTCGCTGGCAATTGCTACAGAGGATCCGCGTGCCGCTATGCTCATGTTGACATTAATACAAAATCATCAGCTCAAAGCAAACATTCGACAATTGTATTAAAAACTAGACATCACTATATGACTAGATAACGATAATGTGTATATGCTTGCCGCGACACTGATTAATGTATATAAATTAGCATGGGAGCTACAAAGACATCCAGATAGATATTTCGTTAATTCATTAATCAACGGGTTACGTAAAGGAATTTTTACTGGCGTATCATCTTTGCCGGAAAAAGTTTTAGAATGTAAAAACCTACTTTCTACTAGAAAATTCCAGATGATGTTTCCGAATTAGTCAAATCAGAGATAGACAATAATTTTGTTATAGGCTCATTTACGGAAGCACCTTTTGATATATATAGGGTTTGTCCTGCTGGCATTGTTGAAGGTAAATATTCTAAAAAGAAAAGACTTATACTTGATTTATCTGCACCTCACAATAATGATGAACATAGTAGTGTCAACGACCTCATCAACAAAGAGGATTGTTCGCTTTCGTATATATAGAAATTGATATTGCCATTAAAATCATCAAAGAATACGGTTTTGCCTCAAGGTGCTGTAAATTGGACGTATCTAATGCATTTAAATTAATCCCTATTCATCCGAGTTTATGGCATTTATATGGATTTAAATGGAAAAATATGTATTACTTTTACACTATATTAGCATGTCGATGTCTTTCAAGCCCTAAAATGTTTGACAATTTATATATCGCTATGTGTTGGATTTTACACAATAATAATAGAATTAAAACAGTTCTGCATGTACTCGATGATTTTTTAACAATCGACAGACCTTTGACAAACGCCGAAGCTACTATGAAAATCTTAGTTTCCGTTTTTGCTTCACTTGAAATTCCAATTGCAACACATAAAACTTTAGGACCAGTAACATGCATCGAATACTTAGGTATTATTTTGGACACCATTCGTATGGAAGCTAGATTACTGGCAGATAAATCATGTCGAATCAAGGAATATCTACTTCTTTTCATCAATCGAAAACATGTACAAAATGTGAGATGTTAAGTCTGTTGGGTCATTTAAATTTTGCTATGAGAGTCATTATTCCAGGGAGATCTTTTATATCGTATCCACTTAACATCGCTTCATCACCATGTCAATTTGAACTCTGGTTGTAGAAATGATTTATTATTGTGGTATAATTTCTTTGATCAGTGGAATGGAATTTCGTTCTTTATAGATGATAATATAGTAAAGGCGTCTGATTTTGATTTATATACTGATGCTGCGTCAACCGTGGGATTTGGAGGTTATTTCAAAAATCGCTGGTTTCAAAAGAGGGACGAAAGATACCAGAGGGACAGTCAAACTCATAGACTGAAAATAAACTGACAACGCCATGGCTAAAAATAAAAAGACAAACAGACAAATAAGTAGTACAGAAGACACAACATGGAAAACTAAAGACTTAGCAACACGAACCCCACCAAAAACTGGGGGTGATCTCAGGTGCTCCGGAAGAGTAAGCAGATCCTGATCCACATGTGGCACCCGTAAGCAGATCCTGCTCCAAATAATTTCAGGGTAAGCAGATCCTGCTTTACAAAATTTCAAGCGTTATGGCCCGTAGAAATGAAATTAGATATGGAATTATCATTGTCTATGGCTTACATGGAAATATATCCAATAGTAATTGCTGCGATTATATAGGGTAATGAGTGGTCAGGGAAGCGTATCCTATTTCACTGTGATAATATGGCTACAGTCTTAATTATAAAGAAAGGAAGATCAAAATCATTAGAAATTATGAGATTGATGAGACGTCTAACTTGGTGTTCCGCAAAATATAATTTTATTATTCACGCAACTGATGTAGCTGGAAAATGTAATACTATAGCAGATGCTCTTTCTCGATTTCAGATGGACCGTTTCGTCAACTGTGTCCGACAGCATCAGTTCGAGGGAGAAGAAATCATTGGAAATGTAATGTCTAATATATCTGAGGATATATTAATTTGTTTTGTATCATATTGCCAGTCAGTGTTAGAGTTGAAATATTCTACTATCAAGTTAAATCTTGCTGGAATACGTCATTTTTCAATTGCAAATTGTAGTGTCAATCCTTTAGTTGACAGTGTTGGTAAGCCTTTGCTACGTTTACAAAATATTCTAAATGGAATAAAGAAAACCGAAAACAAAAGTGTACGACAAAAACTACTGATTACTTATAGTGTGCTTCAGCAGATTTACCAACATTTACAGAAAGGTATTTCCGATCCGCATTTAGATTTTACTATGTCAACTGCAGCTGTTATAGGAGTTTTCGGTTTCCTGCGTTGTTCTGAATTTACATGTAAACAGTCATTCGATTCAGCTTTAAACTTAACTATGGATGATGTAATATTTGTATCTGATTGTCAAGTTAATTTACGTTTACAGGCATCCAAAACCGACATTTATTAAACTTTTTAAAACTAACATCTAGTAAATTGAACGGTGCAGCAGATAATGATCCGCTATTGGTTGACAGTAGTAATTTAGCAGATCATTATTTAAAGACAAATAGAAAGCAATTCTGGAACACTTAGGTTTAAATGCCGATAAATACAGTGGACATTCTTTCAGAATACGAGCAGCCACAACTTGTAGTTCTAATGGTATCCAAGATCACATGATTCAAACTTTAGGGCGTTGGAAATCTGACTGTTACACTCGTTGTATCAGACCATCTGAAGTTGACATTCGTCAAGCTCTGTTGAAAATGTGCAAATAATAACGATTCATTAGTTCAAATCAAATATAAGTACTATTTTGTTCTTTAATTCGTATGTGACATTTAATGATTCATTATTATTTTTAGTATTTTATTAGATTAACAATTTCTACTTATTTTTGTAAGGTTGCTCAAATTAGTTGAAAAAATGTAAATAAGTAACAAATATTCAATTAGGCACAACCACTCTCTCGGAATAATTTTGGGGATACTCAATGCGTTACAAGGGCAGCATGTGTAGCATTTCGTTTGAGCAATGTAATAATGGATTTCATCCATTCTTTACTTGTCACAAAATTATTACCTGAGTTCTCAGGCAGCCCTAAATAAAACGGCTCACTAGGCAGCCCTCTCGTCGGGTGAACGAATCATTTGTTTGTCAATTTGAAAGTTCTGATTTTGGATACATGTTTTAGTGTGCACATGTTTTTTCACTCGTTTATTTATCAGGTATTAAAATTAACTAAAATAAACTAAAAGAGTAGGTATACTTGAGTTACCTATGTTTGACATGGGATGGGTCAGCGCTCAACATGTCACTCGTAGAGAGGTATTTTGAAGTAACACATTGTTCTTTGAATTATGCTTCGATCTCTTGTAAATACTCTCTTTTAAGAAGGCTCGCTTTGCTATTAGGTTCACATTGTTTGAGGTTTCATTCAATACTCTACGAGTTATGTTTCTGTTTGATGTATACTAAAGTGGCTCGTGACTTTCTCCTTAAAGAATATAGTCGAAGTTATTCGAAGTCACGGTAGAACATCTACACTCTGTCGTATAGTGCAGTTGCCGCGATAGATGCTTGAATAATGTGAATTTAATTTTTTTTTAAGATATGTATTTCATTTTTATTTTTAAATACATATCAATTGCTAGCATGTTGCCCGTAACGCCAATTTCATATTTTTATATTTTTTATTATTATTGTGTTTTATTATTTCTTTTGTATATATATGATAACTTCAATACGAGCCTGTGTAATTATATATAATAGATATTAGTCATTCATAATTGATTTGATTACTTTCATTTAGGTGTCCATTTGTTATACATTATCAGTCGTTCTTGATCTGTATCTAGTATGACAGATTTAATCTGTACCGTGGAGAAACCACTTTATACACATTTAAATCTTAAACAACTGGAAAAAGGTCATCGCTCGTTCAAATCTTTATCAATAGAAACTCGGCTCTTAAACTCTTTACTTTTATATACGAAATTGGGACAATAGATGTAATAATCTAAACATTCACCGCAGTACAACTTCTTATTAGAAATTACATGTAGGTGTTGAATATTTATACATATTTCACATTTTTCACATTAAGGCATTTCAAATTAATACTGCTTTTATTTTTGAATTTGCATCTCATTTACCTTTATATATTTTCGGATACCACAATGATCGACAACTTTGTTGAGATACGCTAAGATGTCCGTTCGACTTGGAAAAGAAGGATAGCCGTCCATTGGGAAACCATCAATTTCCATCAGTTGTTTTGGTATGTTCGTCCTGAAATAATAATGATTAAAATAGGTTCTATTTAAGTTAGATGGAGGTCTAAATTAAAATCCATAGATATTTTAATAATTTGTCAAAATGTAATTGATACCCTATTTTTTTTTTTAATGTTATACAACATATGGGTCACGGTGCTTTTTTTCATGCTACAGATTGTGCAAAATTTTCAGATTTTAAATAGATTATGCATGGAAAACCCAATTTTGTTTGATAAAAAGAAAACTACACCACAGAATTTTAAGATAAAATATGAGAATATAGCACTAATAATATGCTTTTAGATAAGAAAAAGAAAAAAGGGGTCACCGGGCTCGTTTTCTTGCTACATAATAAAATAATTCACCACACATTCTATTATAAAAGTTACTTTATCTGAGTTATCTCCTGTTATGTGGCAAAGTCCAAAAATGAATCAAACAAAAATCTTCTGTTTTTTTTTTTTTTTTTTTTTTGTAAAATACATCCGTAAAATTGGATAAAACACACAATTATCTATATGAACATGAAAAGTCTTACACTTGAATTACATACTACTCTCGAAATTTGCACATTTCATTTAAGATCTAGACCAATTGTTATCTGCTATTTCAAAATCCAAGATGGAGGAAGACACCCCAGCTACTTTAAGGAATGACTGTAAAAGGGATTTTGAATTAAATTATAAGTAATGACTGTAATATGTTTTCTGTCTATGAAGAAATAATATCAAAAATGTGGTGTACACTGAATAACCCGCGTAGCGAGTTATTAAAAACTGTGCACCACATTTTTGAGGTTATTTCGAATAGACAGAAAAAATATTAGTCATTCCATGAAAAAAAATTAAGAGAACGACAAAAGATCAATGGAAAAGTGAGAATAAACACGCTTGGAAAAAAAAAACAAAAAAAAACAAGGTTCTTCCTACATAATAAAATAAGTTAAATATACCACACATTCTATTATAAAAGTTACTTTATCTGAGTTATATGTTAAGGTAACTAACTTAAGATTGCTATACACAGCTGAATGAATTGGATTTCCATAGTCATCCTTTAATGTCTGGTCGGTGTAAAGCCATAGCCCTCCAATATCATAATTCCTCTCAAAACAAGTCAACTTGAAATTCTTATTTTCGGACAGTCGTCGTAAAGCTGCTAAACCAGTCAGCCCTGCTCCGACTACTGCAATTTTCTTAACATCTGTTGACGCCATTGCATATACCTGTACAAGAAAGGTTGTTGTGAAGGAAAATATCTTAAAATAAACAAGGTTTTTACACAGTATCGAAATGTCCGCCGCCGTTCTAATATATATATTATATATTATATAATTACTCTAAATATCAGCACAACAATGTTAAATCTGCAAATTTGCGGAAGCAAAATTTTTTTTTCTTCCCCCGCCGGGATTCGAACTCATGCTAATGGGATATCGAGACAACACCGCTTGCACTCTATCCATCGCTCTAGACCACTCGGCCACCTAGACTGAAAAAAATCAGCTTTCGGTGGCCTAGTGTTACCTTTCCTAGTCAGTAGAATCTAGAGTCGTAACACAGTACATGATATATTAGGCATGATGATGGAATTGATTGCAGATTAGCTAAATTGTCTGTCCTAAAGGATCGTAAGATGAAGTCACAGAAATAATTACGTCTAAACAAGTGACAACTCTACGACAGATCCATCCATAGGATCACATATATTATATAAAAGTTCCATGCTTATGAAGGTACCTGGTCTAAAATGGGCTTGGATGTCCTTATATTTTACAGTTATGGGGTTTTTGCTTGTGAGAGAGCTGTCTATTAATATTTTTTATTATTACATTTTTTCTATTTCTTTAAATTTAAATTTAGGTTTTCACATTTGACCCCTTCTAAGGTTTGTCGGGGCCTTTTCTAGCCGACCATACGATATGGGTTTTTCTCATTGTTGAAGGCCGTACGGTTGCCTATAATTGCTTCCATCCACTTCATTTGAACTTTGGTGGATATACTGGGAGAAAACATCCTGTCAAGTTATTATGACAGATTTGGTGAAACAACAGTGTAATGCATCTTTTTGTATATCTACATGCAGAGTGTTCGTTTCAATTTTTTGATTAACGAACGCACTTTTTTAGCGGACACATTATTCATTTCATTGGCGCTAAGTAATTTCTATCGGCCTATTTGAACACAGGTGCAAATGTATTTTTACAGCTCTATTTGCTCTTTTTTTTTATAAAATGTAGTTTAAACTTGCAATGAAAATAGTTTAAAATCTGTCTGTAGTAGGGTGTTTTTCTTTCAAAGTTTAATTACGCAAGTCCCTACCAAACATAGCATTCGAGGCGTAACGGTTCATTTAATAGGATTTAAAAATCTAAATTTTAAATCAGTTATCGGTTGTGATCATGCCACCGTGTCCGTTATACTACGTCGACATTTGGGAAAAGCAGACGCTTTTTTAGCCATGGAAAATATCTTCATCAAATCTACATCAATCTGACACATAAGTTGTTTAAAAATTAAAAGTTTTTAAAACTGTTTCAAATAACATGTATCAAAGATTTAATTATCGTTTATTTTTACTCGATGGTTACAACTGTCGAAGCGTCAGGGCGACATTTGGATTCTCAGCAGACGGCATATGGCCAGGCTTTGTCAGCGTTCTGAAAGAAATAGTTTATTTCTAATTTTAATTATTTCTAAATTTTATTTTCGATATGCATTTTTGATATTTTGAATTAGTTTATATTGAGCACAAGATTCTTTATTTAAATTTAACATTATTTTGGATAAGTACAGACGACGCATTAAATTGTTAAGATAGCTGGATTATTGAATACAGAATACAAAATATTGTTTGTTTAAGGTGGATGGTAAATCTTATTTTTATTTATTTTATTTTTTTTTTTTTTTCGTGCTTTGAGACTCGATCGGCCACAGCAGAATCAGCAGATGTTTGTTTGTTTCTTTTGCATTTTTTTAACTAGTATATGATCATATATATATATATTTACATTATTTATCATAGCTTGTCTTTTTCAGTTTAAAAATGCTTAGGGCATCTGGTAGGAAGAGGGTAGCGCCTAAGGGAAGAGGCGACAATGTGGCTCCAGTGGCTAAGAGAACTGTTTTGCGTTCAAAAATTGGTGGAGATGCGGGTGTTAGCAGATCTACAGAGAGTCCAGTAGCAACCACTTCACTCAGTTCAGAGGTTGTGTCTATGGCTCCGGTCACCACAACCGCTACTTCTAGTTCTACTGAACCCATTACTCAATCAGGTACTTTTCCAGTTTTTCAAACCCCATCTACGTGCAGTAAGGCCAGTGTGACCTGGCAAGAAATATCACTGTAAGCTTGCGACAAAAAATAATTGCAGGAGAATATATTGACCTGGCCTTACTATTAGTAAATTCACAAGCCTCTTCTGGGGAGAACTTTTAATACAACCAAGACAACAACAACAAAAAATTGACACCATAGGTAATTGGACAGATGCGTTTTTAGTCTATATTAGTATATATTGTACTGCACACCCGGATGTGTATCTCAGTCTGCTATTATTAATGCGCCAATAAGCACGGGGCGCTTTAAATGTTACGCATTCAATTACCACGGTAAATGCGTTAATCAATCATGTGCTTATACTCATTCTTGTTTAAGATGTTTTGATCAGCACCCACTTATTCAGTGCCCCAGACAAAACGTTTTTCCAAATAGGGCAGGCGGAAATGCAAGATTTCAGCAACCTAGGACTCAGTTTAGACCGAGATTTCAGGCACGTGGTAGCAACTCGGTACAGTATCCCATCAATCAGAATACGAAATCGTATACAGGTCAATATATGAAGTGATTCTTTAGCAGAATGCAATTACAGTTGTGACAAAAGTTTTTGTTTGTATCTTTAAGAGATATCAAGTTAAATTTTTATGACATTGTTCATATTGTTAATTTTGTATAGAATTTAGATTGTATTACTTTCAGAGTCCAAACTGATGCGTCCCCTATGGGATAAAGGGTGGACTCCAATAAACACAATTGAATTAAAAAAAATATCTTAAGGATTATACAAATAGTGTAGATGCCCAGCTCCTGCTTGAGGGGTTTAATTTTGGCTTAAGGTTACAATATGAAGGTCCACGTATTTCAACTACCGCAAACAAAAAATTTGACGTCTGCAGAAATTTACAAGTCCGAAACATTAGTAAAGTTGCAGGACGAGGTCAAACTTGGTAGGATTTGGGGTCCATTTTCAAACAAACCTATATCGACACTGCGACTTTCTCCAATTGGGCTTGTTCAAAAACCAGATAATGGTTGGCGTCTCAGATCCTATTTGTCTTATCCTAATGGTGACAGTATCAAGGATTTTATACCCGAAGATTATTGTTGTGTGAAATACTCTTCATTTGACAATGTTTTGAAAATGATTTCTGCTCTCGGTAAGCGTGCGAAAATCGGAAAAATCGATATTCGCCAAGCATTCAGGCTTTTAATCATAAATCCTGCAGATTTCGATCTTATGGGTATCAAATTTCAGGATAAGTTGTACATAAATACATGCTTACCCTTTAGGTTAAGTAGCTCATGTCAGGTTTTTGAATGATTTTCAACCTTTTTACACTGGGCTGTTCAGTCAAAGTCTGGTCTGGACACATTGGATCATTATTTAGATGATTTTATATTTGCTGGACCCTGGTCAAATAATAATTGTGAGGCGTTAATGGAGACTTTTTGTGAAAGTTTATAAGGATTTATGTGTGTCATTGGCAGACAACAAAACAGTTGGACCTACGACCACCTTGACATTTCTTAGTCTTGACATTGATACTTTACTTATGTTGGTGAAAATTCCGGAAAACAAGGTAGTTAGGTTAAAATCTGGTATTCAATACATAGTTGGTCGAAAAAAGATAAAATTGAAGGAACTAGAGTCAATTATAGGGCTTATGTCATTTTGCTCACGTGCAATTCCGTCATCAAGGGCTTTTACTAGAAGATTTTATGATGTAATTTCAAACCTTAAGCACGGAAAATCGTATTATTACGTAAAAATTAATCAAGAGCTGAGATCGGATGCTTTAGTCTGGTTAGAGTTTTTAGAAAATTTTAATGGCGAATGCTACCTTCCAGAAAGTCTCTGGTTATCAAGTGATACGCCTGAGCTGTTTACTGATAGTTCTGGAAATGCTTCTCTTGGTTGTGGGGCTTATTTTGCGGGTCTCAATTTTGATGGCCTGTCGAGTGGAGGGATAAGGAGTTCATGTCCGATATATCCTTTTTAGAGCTGGTGCCTATATTATTGGCCATGTTAATTTGGTCCCCTCAATTTAGCAACCAGAAAATTTTATCAAGAATAGATAACCAAGCACTAGTTTTGATAATTAACAAGCGAACATCAAAATCGAAGTACGTGATGAAGTTAATTCGTCCTCTAGTATTGTTTTTAACTAGAACACACCCGCGAAATCGCGGGCATTAGAGCGTAATTGAAAGTATGTAAACTGTTGTAGGATGAGTTTTTGTAAAAGATTTTTGACTTGAGAATTTCAGGAAAGGTACCAAAAGTCATCGGTACTTGGGGACAGGACAAATTTTTTTTAGCCCTCGCCCTTTTTTCCAAAGTCCGTTATTTTTTATTTTCTGTTTTTCTGTATACTATGAACATACATATACTTTAAATAAAGTGTATTTTCTATTTACTATCAATTCCAAGTTTACTATCCACGGCGGTCACTGATATATTATATAGACTAAGAGACTATCCACGGCGGTCACTGATAAATTATATAGAGACTCTCTATATAATATATCAGTGACCGCCGTGGATAGTTAACTTGGAATTGATAGTAAATAGCAAATACACTTTATTTATAGTATATGTATGATCATAGTATTCAGAAAAAACGCGAAAATAATTGTCCTGTCCCCAAGTACTTATGAGAATTATGTGTTATTTTAAAACAGTCCTAAACGGAAGTCTTTTCTATGACTTAAAAGTCCGTCCGATGACAGAAATAATATCCGGACGCCTTTATTTTCGTTTTCTTCCCAAAATAACCCAAACTGAATAATCATAAGCGAGGATGACAAATGCAACTATGCATGATACCTATAGGACACAGAGGCATGATGATTAATTTATTGTGGAAGGAAGAGAAGCGACACACAAAATGAGGTCTTCTCGTTTAATAGTATAGATGAGTAAAAATATTCAGGTACGAGCGTTGCATATTCTAGGCGCAAGTAATGCAATTGCAGATTCTTTGTCTCGTTTTTAGGTGATCCGTTTCCGTACATTGGCCCCGGAAGCAGATCAAACCCCGTCAGACATTCCTGTGGAGTTTCATATGGTCATTTCGAATCTGAAGCAGACTTTCTAATAAACAATTCGGTAGCTCCTAGTACAGCAAAGTTGTATACCAGGCTTTAAATTTGTTTAACAGTTTCAGGAAAGATATCGGTCTTGCAAAAGTATGGCCTGCGTCCTTGCATGACATTGTTGCTTTTATTGCATATATGTATAAATCGGGATTCGCTCATTGAATAATTAATTCGTACACATCAGGCTTAAGTTTCTACAATACGCTAAATGATTATGAAGACTATACTCAAAAGTTTATCCTAAGGAAAATGATCGATGGTGTTAAGCGTTCAAGGTCGCCTCAGATGGACACTAGGCTACCTATTTCAAGAAAGTTATTGCGTCGTATTTTGTCAATATTATTCTGTATCTGCAGTTCTGCATACGAGGCTAAGCTATTCAAGGCAGTTTTTTCCTTGGCCTTTCATGGTCTTTTTAGTGTTGGGGAGTTGACAGTTCAAAGTATGAGCAATACATGTTCTGCAAATCATGCTTTAAACAAGAAATTCTGAATGATGTCAAAATTTTCAAAAAATATTTAGAAATTCATTTGGTTTCATCTAAGACCGATCAGTTTGGTAGAGGGGTAACTATACACTTTCCGGAGCAAGCAGACACATGTATTTGTCCGGTGGTTTTATTGCCTTGCTATTTGCGAGATAGACCTTTAGTAGGTGGACCGCTATTTTGTCATTTTGACGGTAAGCCTTTGACTAAATACCAATTTTCTGCAATGCTCAAAAAGTCACTACATGCTTTAGGTATTGAACATTCTCGTTGGTCGTCTTACTCATTCAGAATAGGTATGGCGAATGCTTGTGCCATTGAAGGAATATCCGATGAAAAGATTAAAAGTGTAGGTCGTTGGAAATCAGGTGCATATTTCCGTTACATACGAATTCCCGTTCAATTGTTTATATATTGCTGTTAGTTTCAGATTCTCCTATAAGATTTTGGATTCTTGGGTCGTCAATTATTAAGAATGTGTTTGTGGAAGCAAGGCAACGCCCGGGAGGAGCTAATTTGGTTTTGAATAGGTTGGGAGTGAAAATTTGGTGGCATCAAAGAATGACAGGACCACATCAAATACTTGAACGAACACATCATGTAGTGTAAAATCGTCAAATCTTGAAACATCATTATGTAATGTTAAAGCCAGTTGAACGGCAAACGCCTGAATCTGACAGATAAAGGTCAATCTGGCGACACAAAAAGTACCCGTATGTGAAATGTTCACGCCCATAAACATTGCCACCTATATTTTTTTCTTCGTCGTCTTTGAGAACGATGTTCGTTCTGTAGGAAACTAAAACATTAAATTAACTAAAACATAGAAAAGTAAGTGTAGAAAACAAATTAAAAGATATATTTTCACATGACTGGTTATGCATGATATGCTTGTAATGTGCGCAATGTCCTTTAATCCAAGATTGAAAAATAAAATTGTTTTCTACGTCAAAATGGCAGATTCCAATGTTTACATTTTTCCATCAAAACAAGAGCTGACACAATTGCGTGTCCGGCCTTGAATCTGCAAATTATTTATTGTTTCCGGTAGCTTATCCAATGACATTTACTGTTATATAAGTGGCTATACGTTACCATCCGTCGTTACAAAAGTAGGATGTGTTCGGTGTATACATCTCTGGAATGTTGTGTATTCATTTTTTTACGGTAGAAATCGATGTTATCTTCATTATATTTCCATGCATACACAAGTCATAACAACAAATGTTTTTTTTCATAAAACTTATAATGTAAACATACATGTTTAACCGTCTGTCTTAGCAAAAACTAGTGTAAATAAAGCTGATTGGTCGTTTCATAATTCAAGCACAGCAGACAAACACGTGGTCGTTCATTGATGTTTGTTTACTTAAAATGCACATTGTTGTTACTGCATACTTAGAAATAACCACTGTTTTGTTATTATTGATTAACAGCAATATAATTAGTATTTTCAAATGGATGTTATTGCTTTCAAGAGTTATATAATACACCTTGCCTAAGAAATAGGTCTAGCTAGGTCCTTATAAAAAATTGAGGCTATACATATGATGTAAATTACCATATTTACATTACAGCTGCATTTATTTAAATAGAGTAAATGTACATAGGTGTAATTCCCACCCTAGGCATTAATTTAAATAGGTGGGAGCAAATAGGGCTGATTGGCCTATATGTGGTGTCCCCACATCTACTCTGTTGTTCCTAAGTCTCAAAATTCTGCTTGCTCTGGCTAAGTCCCCAACATCTTTCTTTTCTAGGTATAGACTATAGAGCAGCTCCTCTAAGGATTAGTTAGGGAGCACTTTATATATAGTCCAGTGGCTTAGTCCTGTCTTTTTTGTTTCTCCTATTTTCCTATTAATATTATTATTATTATTACATTTCTTTTATTTCTTGTAAGCCACCAAGCCACAACTCTTCTTTTTCCTATGCTGCCTGAAAACAATGAACCGGTTTTATTCATTGTTAGTGTCTGTAAAGTGACTTATAACTGCTAACAGCCACGCTATTTGGACTCTGGTGGATAGTTATCAGACTGTTATCTCATTGGCAATCATACCACATCTCCTTATTTTAGTACAGGTTAATTATTTGAAATAAATAAGTGAATAACTAACAAACATTAAATCATTTGAAAAAAAAATAAATTCTGCAATGATTTACGTTATCATTCTAAGATTTCAGTTTATTATATATCAACAATAAAATTTGATGTATAAATGGTGTCACTATGTTTGTAATTGTCAACTGTCATGACTGTCTTGTGCAAACACTTCATTTTAATAAGTTCCCTAATTTAAAGTATATACATGTATGTACTGATTCCAGATTAATATTTTGGGCTATCGAAAATAAACAACAAATTCAAAAATAATTAATGCTTTTTATTAATTGAATAGTAACTTATTGCAATAATACAAACTAGTACTCTGATATGTGATACATATATAACTGTATACAACTTTTTCTAAAATGGTAATAATTTAGTTATATCATAAAAAAGGGATTTTTTGGTAAAGGTTAGCAAAATTGTCACAACCACATTTTGGCCTAGGAAATGTAGAGCGCAGAGTTTGACAAGTTAAATACTGTAAATTCAGAAATTATAGTGAGTTTTTATTAATGTAAATAATATGATTTAGTGATTATCGCAATAATAAGAACTCGCATTCTGATTTGATACTATGAAGATTTTTTCCAAAATCGGAATAATGAATCTCTCATTTTTGTCCATTCTTCAAAAATTTCTGAATTTACTGTATTTAAGTCAGCTTTGTTTTCTTTTGTATTTCAACTGCCTATGCATTTTAAAGCAGTTATTGTTAAATATGAATTTGGTTAAATTTGAAGTTGATTCAGTAAATTTTATGACATAATAACACTGTATCATTAAAAAAAAGCATATTCAGACTCTATTTACTGATCACCTTAACTAATCATTCATTATTCAGTCAATAATTTATTTAAGGACTCAACAGTTATTTGTAGTACTTTTGAATTCAAATTTAAGAAAAAATTTCAAAAAAACTTATAATGACAGAAATAATGTGAATTACATGATATCATATTGCATTTCAACTTTTTGTTTTCTTTGCGTTGATTATAATGTTTTAATCCCTTTCTGGCTTTTTTGGATGTTCAGATTATTTCTCTTAATTTAGAGCCAGCAGCAGAACTTGTACATCTTATATAGTTTCTAATCTTAGATGTCAGACCACCAATTCAAAATCCCTATCTGTTCAACCAAATTTTGCAATTTTCACAGCTTTCTAAATATTTTACCTTAAGTTTAATTTCATAGAAATCAGGTATATCCTGAATTGTACATGTATCACCTTTATACATGCCAATTTTCAACCCATGTTTAAAGTCTTCTAAGAAAAAAATGCCCATCACAAGATAAATACTACTAAAAATAACCCCTGGTTTTCTGGAAATCTTAAATTAGTATACTATGGAGCGCATTGATCCTAAATTTTTAATGCAAACTCATAGACAAGTAAATATTTGCTCAAAATGGTCTAAATATATTTCTCTTTCACCAAAAGTTTCATTTCTGCAAATTTGTTGATTAGTTTAAGTAAACAATGACATCAAAAGCACTATTTTGTGTCAGAGTAGGGCTACTTTTACATATGTTCTAAATTGGAGGGAGTGAATTGTTGGTCTGACACTAAGAAAGCAGGTATAATAAAAATGTTTAAATTCTGTCCACTGCAAATTATCTTTTTTCCATTCAATATAAAAGTTCACAATTTTGAAGCATGTATTGTCTGCATTTTCTTTTTCCCATATTTTATTTCAATGTGATGCAAAGTTATGTTCTATTGTAACAAAAGTTCTGCTGATGAACCCCTCTAGATTGGAACATATATAATTTTAATTTTTTGCATGAAATTGACGATATTTTTTCCGTTATATGGAATAATCCCCCTTTTCAAAAGTCCTGGATCCGCTGAAAGGTTCTTGCTTTCCTCTGAATTTGCTATTGTTACATCAGGAAAAAAGGCTACCAATAACCATGACTGACGATCATTGATGTCTCAGTGCAAGAACCCATCTCTTTGCAGATCATAGAAAAACATACATGTATTGTTTAAAAATATCAAGAGAAACATTCCCATACAGAATCTCTGTCAATAAGTTATTTCTCTACTCTTAACAGTGAAATCTTAAATATGTATATTGATCGGCAAGCCTCGCATCGTGAAAATTAAAATGTCTAGAGGAGAGAACTATTGTTTCACAATTGATGCTGTGTTATAATATATAAATAACACATAGCTGAGAGGGTGATAGAGCAGTTTGTTACCCCGAGAAAACATTATCAACTGAGGCGAAGCCAAGGTTGACAATGTCTTTTCGAGTGGTAACAGCTATGTGTTATTTAATTTATTATACTGAATGTTCTGTTATTACTGTCTATTAAATTTCAAATTCAAAGTAATAAACTATAACGTTTTGTACATAACAATCATCCGTATTTATTAAAGCGCACACTTGATCAAGCGTCTCCGTGAAGGGTAATAGAGTATTCACCATAGGATAGAGTAAATTGTCTCCCTCGTATTAACCAATCAAAATTAGGCATTTTGACATGAAGTATGATAATGTATAATATCACTCTTTTTTTCTCTCTCTCCATATGAACAGCAATATCAAAGTGACAAAAAAATCTATAAGTTCTTCAATCTAAATAACTTTGTTAAATCTCATTACTGATGCAACGTTTTCAGTGCACCAGAGTAAAAACTTTCTATTTTAGATATTTTTTTAAAAATATAAATCAATTTAATTGAAGTCTAAATTTTACAGTGAAATTAATATTAAAAAAAAAAACTGTTAAAACAAGCTACATGTACAGACACTGAGTTTATTTTCATATGCTTTCTACGAATATTGATACAACGAAAGTGAAACAAAGACTTGTATCATTCCATCTATCAAAAGGGTGTTTGAGAATAGAAATTTAGCAATTTATAAGTTCCAAGTTTCAGAGGAAAGTAAGATCAAGTAAGTTATCTATAATTTTCTTCTTTGGAAGTTTTCAAAAACCTGTAATTACTTGAAAAAATGCCATATTCAACCATTCCATGACTATTTTTATGTTACAAAAGTGAAGGAACATGAAAGTATGGAAATAGTTATTTAAGAAAGTGTCGAAGTATAACTACAATCATTACTTTTACTCGAAATTACTGATGTGAACTTGCAATTTCCTACGAGGCGTTTACGGAGTTATCTCCCTTTGATCTCCACTTCGCCACGAATAAGCTGAGTGACACAATTGCGTTTCCGGTAAATTTGGGATCGATTATAACTAAAATCTTACCTAAAAATGGTTTTACTTCATATTTTATACCCCTCCATACGTTACCATACCTATTTAAGGAATAATTAGGGATTTTCCGTGGACCTACGCAAATTTTCAGAAAAAAAGTTTCACTTCACTCGTCATTTGGAATACTTTAAGAACACTTTTTAGTAATAAATATAAAGAATAATGAAGCTTATTCAGTCAAGATTTGAACACTTTGAGTTTTATTAATATACGAGTAAAAATAAGACGATACGAGTCAAAAAACCACGAGGCATGCACGTTTACCAAAAACCCGTAAACACTGACCTTTTGTCACGTGACCAATGTCTTGACCTTAGAAGCCATTAAATCGTTTGCCGTCCAACTGAAGCCATATAAAGAATTGGCCAATCATCATTACGAAATAACAAAACCACATCATGTAATGAAACAACTACATAACGTTAAGGCACATACACATCAAGTAATGTTAAAACCACATTGCATAATGACACAACCACATCAAATAATGGTGAAACTGTAATGAAGTCAGTGGTTGAGTAAATAATTTTATTATGTAATTACAAAGTCAAGAAAGATTCTAAAGTTCAAATGTTCGAATGTTCACAAACTGTCTTTAAAGTTGAATTGTTCGAATGTTCATTATCTCACACGGACACGTGATCGTATAGTAGTATAACTGTTCAGTCCTGATGGAGTACATTCGGATATACGGTGTACGAGTTCCAGCCTACCCACGAGGGGGGAGACCTTTGCGGAATCTCCTATCTGAATCTATCTGTACGAATCTATCCGTACGAATCTATCTGCCGTTCGAGTCCAAAGCTGGATCTTATATAGTTCAGTGGGCCATTAATCATCTTTAAACAATGGCTCATAGCTGTTGACAGGTTGCGTAGTAGTCTGGATGTTGAATAATACTAGTCTGAGGTTAATTGTCAAACAATGCAATTAACCTCTGCAGGATACATGTTATTTAACAGTGGACATTGTCATTTACTGGCTGCAGGGTTTATGTCTATAATATTCGTATACATTGTTATTAAGTGTCTAAAGGGTCAATGTATTTGTTTCAGTTATGCTATATTTGATTACACCTTGATAATTATTGTTATGAAACACATTGTGTTACAAATGCCTTTCATCCAAATAGAACGAAAGTTCGGTAAAATACGATAGTTTTTCTTCCTGTAGGTTATTATAAATTCTGTAGTTCCTTGTTAAGTCTTCTGTAACCATCACCACATATATAGTTCATAAAATTCGGCAAATCCAACATCTGGATACATAGAGTTCATATGATTCATAAAGTTCAAGATTTGGGTATATATTGTGCATACTTTTTTCCGTCACCATTATAGCATATTGTTCATCAACTGTTGGAAAGGGCACACATCTTTGTACACGTGTCGGTCATCATCATCTCCATTACGAAGTAGTTGACGCATCTAGCTGGTTGGTTCATCGTTCTTAAGCGGCTGTTAACATCGGCCTTCGGTTAAGTTTCGTCCTTGATCAATGGCGCAGAGGAAGACATCTCTCTGGAATCAGTAACATCTGTCCCAACCAATCACGTAGACACCATTTTGTACCCATTGTTCGTGGCATTAGAACCAAAACTCACACCTTTCTTTTTGGCCAACAAAGATATATTCTGAACAAATTAACAGTACAAAAATATGGCTATTCCAATGAAGATCGCACCTAAACCCCACTGATAAACTTATCTCAATTTGGAAAAACTTAAACTTGTTAACTTCCCCTTATTTCTTTTTTATTTATCAATCAGATTATTGATAGTTTGTTCACTCGCCTTTAGTTCGCTGGGTTATTCAAGCCTAGCAACATTTTGTAAAACAATTTCTATATAAATCAAAACGTTCTTTTTTTTTATATCGAATTATCTGTTTAAAACAAAAAAAAAAAAAAAAAATAAAAGGGGGAAACTGTCGGATACAACTTCTACAAGTTTGAGAATCCTACATAATAAAAACAAAAATATGTGTATTTACACAAGACGTAAGAAAATCATTATAAATTTACAATCAAATAAGTTCAATTCGATCATTTTATATAACCCTACACCTACATGATACCTATAAAATAAATACTAAAATTTGTATGTGTTATTTTGTTACCAATTGTAATACTTTTACTTCTTTAACCTTAGTGTCTCATTATTTCATCTTAACGCTAAAATACACCACAGATATATTCTCATTACTCTTTAAAAAAATCATTTATGTAAGATTCCATTGATAAAATTTTAACTACGTCTAGCACAAACTAAGTTACTGACTCTATATTTCATATTTGACTACAACACCTTGTTGCGAAAAAAATGTCTTTCTCCTTAATCTATTACATTTTCCAAAATTAGTATAGTTTCCTCATCATAATATTTTTTTTTTATTTTATATATATATATATATATATATTTTTAATTTGCTTTTAAAACTTCAGCAACTAACTGCCTATTCTTTGTTATACATTTTAATATGACTAAATGTATATGTTGAGATTTTTTAGCCTGTAAAATAGCGTTCTGACTATACGGAAATCAAGAAGGAATATTTCGCTCCTTAAACTTTTTTTTTATTAGCAGTCCGTTTAGACCCAACCATGATATAAATATTTAAATGAAAAGACTAAATCAAATTTTGTCCTTTGTCCAATAGTATGACACTTAATCTGTGAAAAATACTTATGTCTAAATTTACGACAAAGTCTAAAATGATATGTGCAAAATATTAAAATACATTAAAACAATTCAATTACTAAAATGTTATTTAAAACTATTCCGCACAGGACAGTCTAATTAGTTCGGTCCTATTTTATAAATTCTAACTCTTTTAAAACTTAACTTTCATCTTAAAACTAAAACAATTTAAAATTTTTTCTATGCGTTTGTGTGAACAAAACATATTGTTAAAAGTCATTTTTTTATTCCTAAATTAATTATTTTCGTTTCTTATTTTAAGTTCTGATAATAAATATTAAATTCTATACTTGAATGCTAGTTTTTTTAATATCCTTTATTTATTTCAATTAATTTTTGTCATTAGTCATGATGTTCATATATCTCTCATTTTTACAAATAACAATCTACCATAACAATACTGTAAATCCCTTAGGGAAAAACATATCAATTCTTATCTGTTGTGTGCTATTTTCTGAAGATACATCTTTTTATCTATTAACATTATGCAAATAAGGCGTTATCTAACACCATAATTAAAACATCTTTGACCATTTAATTACTAACATCACTTATGTTAATCATCCGAAGAAGGGGTTGGAATCTAAAATTATAGACTATTTGTTTTCTCTAAACAAATGTGTGTAAACACTACCCAACTGCGTAAACCCATAATCATCAATGGCAATAACACGCAAACAATGTATCCTCAATGTACCCTTAACTTCATCTACCAAAGGTTCTAATTCAACCTTCATTTACACCGGTGCTCTACTAATTTTACGTAAAACATATGTTTTCTAGAATAATTGAGTGTATCTTAAAAAAAAAGCAACCCATAATATGACCAAAAACCACCATTAAATACGGGGGAAAATGCTTTAGTATCAGACATTTTATATTTTTTTTTACATATTTACTTTAAACGAAAAACTAGCTTCAAACTTAAAGAAAAAACGTTTTACTTTTTTAAGAATCATATATATGATTTATCCTATCTATTGAATAATAGCAAATAAAAAATTACAACAAAAATAACCTTTAATTCTGATAAAAAAAAATCTGTATTCATAATTTTTAAATCGACCTATAATACCTAAAATACCTAGTAACAAAAATCGTGCCAACCACATCTCGTGAACAACTTCTGATTTTAATCCTTTTAAAAATACGGCCCTACTCCCTTTAAAATTAAAAACTTTACTAAATATGTGTGCAATCTCTTGAAAAGCCATTTCTAATTTTTGTACTGACATAGAAATATCTTGATTGTCCATAAGAAAAAATGAAAGTAACTTAGTTCTTACGTTTTATATTCCGTTGCGTTGTTTTAGCCAATCCAAGTCGATCCTGGTCACACGGCACCAATTTGACTTATGTAATGAAGTCAGTGGTTGAGTAAATAATTTTATTATGTAATTACAAAGTCAAGAAAGATTCTAAAGTTCAAATGTTCGAATGTTCACAAACTGTCTTTAAAGTTGAATTGTTCGAATGTTCATTATCTCACACGGACACGTGATCGTATAGTAGTATAACTGTTCAGTCCTGATGGAGTACATTCGGATATACGGTGTACGAGTTCCAGCCTACCCACGAGGGGGGATACCTTGGCGGAATCTCCTATCTGAATCTATCTGTACGAATCTATCCGTACGAATCTATCTGCCGTTCGAGTCCAAAGCTGGATCTTATATAGTTCAGTGGGCCATTAATCATCTTTAAACAATGGCTCATAGCTGTTGACAGGTTGCGTAGTAGTCTGGATGTTGAATAATACTAGTCTGTGAGGTTAATTGTCAAACAATGCAATTAACCTCTGCAGGATACATGTTATTTAAAAGTGGACATTGTCATTTACTGGCTGCAGGGTTTATGTCTATAATATTCGTACACATTGTTATTAAGTGTCTAAAGGGTCAATGTATTTGTTTCAGTTATGCTATATTTGATTACACCTTGATAATTATCGTTATGAAACACATTGTGTTACAAAACCACATCATCAATGGCGCAGAGGAAGACATCTCTCTGGAATCAGTAACATCTGTCCCAACCAATCAGTAGACACCATTTTGTACCCATTGTTCGTGGCATTAGAACCAAAACTCACACCTTTCTTTTGGCCAACAAAGATATATTCTGAACAAATTAACAGTACAAAATATGGCTATTCCAATGAAGATCGCACCTAAACCCCACTGATAAACTTATCTCAATTTGGAAAAACTTAAACTTGTTAACTTCCCTTATTTCTTTTTATTTATCAATCAGATTATTGATAGTTTGTTCACTCGCCTTTAGTTCGCTGGGTTATTCAAGCCTAGCAACATTTTGTAAAACAATTTCTATATAAATCAAAACGTTCTTTTTTTTTATATCGAATTATCTGTTTAAAACAAAAAAAAAAAAAAAATAAAAGGGAAACTGTCGGATACAACTTCTACAAGTTTGAGAATCCTACATAATAAAACAAAAATATGTGTATTTACACAAGACGTAAGAAAATCATTATAAATTTACAATCAAATAAGTTCAATTCGATCATTTTATATAACCCTACACCTACATGATACCTATAAAATAAATACTAAAATTTGTATGTGTTATTTTGTTACCAATTGTAATACTTTTACTTCTTTAACCTTAGTGTCTCATTATTTCATCTTAACGCTAAAAATACACCACAGATATATTCTCATTACTCTTTAAAAAAAATCATTTATGTAAGATTCCATTGATAAAATTTTAACTACGTCTAGCACAAACTAAGTTACTGACTCTATATTTCATATTTGACTACAACACCTTGTTGCGAAAAAAAATGTCTTTCTCCTTAATCTATTACATTTTTCCAAAATTAGTATAGTTTCCTCATCATAATATTTCCTTTCTTTTTTTATATATATATATATATATATATTTTTAATTTGCTTTTAAAACTTCAGCAACTAACTGCCTATTCTTTGTTATACATTTTAATATGACTAAATGTATATGTTGAGATTTTTTAGCCTGTAAAATAGCGTTCTGACTATATGGAAATCAAGAAGGAATATTTCGCTCCTTAAACTTTTTTTTATTAGCAGTCCGTTTAGACCCAACCATGATATAAATATTTAAATGAAAAGACTAAATCAAATTTTGTCCTTTGTCCAATAGTATGACACTTAATCTGTGAAAAAATACTTATGTCTAAATTTACGACAAAGTCTAAAATGATATGTGCAAAATATTAAAATACATTAAAACAATTCAATTACTAAAATGTTATTTAAAACTATTCCGCACAGGACAGTCTAATTAGTTCGGTCCTATTTTATAAATTCTAACTCTTTTAAAACTTAACTTTCATCTTAAAACTAAAACAATTTAAAATTTTTTCTATGCGTTTGTGTGAACAAAACATATTGTTAAAAGTCATTTTTTTATTCCTAAATTAATTATTTTCGTTTCTTATTTTAAGTTCTGATAATAAATATTAAATTCTATACTTGAATGCTAGTTTTTTTAATATCCTTTATTTATTTCAATTAATTTTTGTCATTAGTCATGATGTTCATATATCTCTCATTTTTACAAATAACAATCTACCATAACAATACTGTAAATCCCTTAGGGAAAAACATATCAATTCTTATCTGTTGTGTGCTATTTTCTGAAGATACATCTTTTATCTATTAACATTATGCAAATAAGGCGTAATCTAACACCATAATTAAAACATCTTGACCATTTAATTACTAACATCACTTATGTTAATCATCCGAAGAAGGGGTTGGAATCTAAAATTATAGACTATTTGTTTCTCTAAACAAATGTGGTAAACACTACCCAACTGCGTAAACCCATAATCATCAATGGCAATAACACGCAAACAATGTATCCTCAATGTAACCTTAACTTCATCTACCAAAGGTTCTAATTCAACCTTCATTTACACCGGTGCTCTACTAATTTTACGTAAAACATATGTTTTCTAGAATAATTGAGTGTATCTTAAAAAAGCAACCCATAATATGACCAAAACCACCATTAAATACGGGGAAAATGCTTTAGTATCAGACATTTTATATTTTTTTACATATTTACTTTAAACGAAAACTAGCTTCAAACTTAAAGAAAAACGTTTTACTTTTTAAGAATCATATATATGATTTATCCTATCTATTGAATAATAGCAAATAAAAATTACAACAAAAATAACCTTTAATTCTGATAAAAAATCTGTATTCATAATTTTAAATCGACCTATAATACCTAAAATACCTAGTAACAAAATCGTGCCAACCACATCTCGTGAACAACTTCTGATTTTAATCCTTTTAAAAATACGGCCCTACTCCTTTAAAATTAAAAACTTTACTAAATATGTGTGCAATCTCTTGAAAAGCCATTTCTAATTTTTGTACTGACATAGAAATATCTTGATTGTCCATAAGAAAAAATGAAAGTAACTTAGTTCTTACGTTTTATATTCCGTTGCGTTGTTTTAGCCAATCCAAGTCGATCCTGGTCACACGGCACCAATTTGACTTATGTAATGAAGTCAGTGGTTGAGTAAATAATTTTATTATGTAATTACAAAGTCAAGAAAGATTCTAAAGTTCAAATGTTCGAATGTTCACAAACTGTCTTTAAAGTTGAATTGTTCGAATGTTCATTATCTCACACGGACACGTGATCGTATAGTAGTATAACTGTTCAGTCCTGATGGAGTACATTCGGATATACGGTGTACGAGTTCCAGCCTACCCACGAGGGGGGATACCTTGGCGGAATCTCCTATCTGAATCTATCTGTACGAATCTATCCGTACGAATCTATCTGCCGTTCGAGTCCAAAGCTGGATCTTATATAGTTCAGTGGGCCATTAATCATCTTTAAACAATGGCTCATAGCTGTTGACAGGTTGCGTAGTAGTCTGGATGTTGAATAATACTAGTCTGTGAGGTTAATTGTCAAACAATGCAATTAACCTCTGCAGGATACATGTTATTTAAAGTGGACATTGTCATTTACTGGCTGCAGGGTTTATGTCTATAATATTCGTACACATTGTTATTAAGTGTCTAAAGGGTCAATGTATTTGTTTCAGTTATGCTATATTTGATTACACCTTGATAATTATCGTTATGAAACACATTGTGTTACAAAACCACATCGAGTAATGACAAAACCATATTTAGTAATGACAAAACTATACCAAGTCAATACGAAACCATATCATGTAATATCAAAATATCATTAAGTAATGATTATTCCATATTGAGTTATATCAAAACATCATTACGTAATGTCAAAACCATATTATGTAAAGACAAAATATCATCAAGTAATAATAAAACAACATAACGTACTATCAGAGTACCACATAAGACAGCTGTGACGTTCCATACCTTACCTTGACTTCTTTCTTTGCTGGCAACTACGTTATCGTTTGAAGTGAAAAATATTTGAATCTACCAAATCAAAATTCTCTGCTCTACTAATTTTCATGAATGGAATCTAAAATATATCATAAAAAAAAAATCTACCTTATCAAAATGAGATTTTATTTTGTGAACTACTTCTTATAAACTGTAACGCTTCGCATGCTATGTGATGTAGAGACATGCACTATAAATTTTCTTTGACAAATTTTATACTAACTTTTATAACTATACTATTACAACAAGTTTAAATTACATTGAAAGAGAGCAAAGAACTGTTTGTATCGTAGTGAATTTAATACATTTTAAAATTTTGAAATTTTGACAAAATATCTACTTTGACCCTTTGACAAAAATATAAAAATTTCAAAAAACTTGAACTTCACACTTTATCGGAAAAATTTCATTGGACATATAGCAGTTTAACAAACACTAATTTTATTCATTGAGAAGCTTAATATTTACTTAACAATAGAACGCGATTAAAACGTTGAGCTGATTTTTACAGAGTTATCTCCCTGTGGGGTTAATTGTGTATTTTATGAAGAGTGCCTTCGATAATAAAAAGTCGTCATCACATAAAATATCATAATGCCAATATTTAAAAAAAAAACAACAACATTTCATTGTTATTACAACAAATAGGTCATAATAACATGGCAGAGTGTTTTGTTTCTGTATGGATTGGATAAATATGCAAAAAAAAAAGATTTTAGGCAATGCCCTCCATAAGTCGGAAATATCGTTGCTAGTCACATTTATTATGTGCAGTAATCAAACATTCGGTTGAAATTCGCAATTGCTTGTAATTGTCATTCTAGGTCTTCTTGTTTGCTCTCTCTTGCACTTTAAAGTCTTCGCAGCCGTTCTCAAAAACCACTATGTGTTATGTTTTATTATCGAAATGTTCCTCCATTTTCAAGAAATATAAATTGTTGACACCAGCAAACAATTTTGAATAGCATATTATACCTATGTGTCTTTTTTTGTTGTTGAAATATTAGCACAAAAAAACAAAACAATTGTTATCTTCAAACTAAAACTCCGTTATATTAGCTACTTTGTTCCTCTTTGCTTGATAATGGGAGTCAGTGTTGAATAACATAATATAATATACATTTTTTTTAAATGCTAGCACAAAAAGAAGTTTCTCAAAATTGTATTTTTTAACCAAAAAGTAAGTTTTCACGCCGGGCTTGTACATGTTGTACAAATTTATAAAGAAAAAATTGAAAGGGACCTTACTTGAATAGGTTTCAACACTATCTAATTGGTCGAGACAAAATATCACGACATAAAAGTGCTGACGGACGGACAACCAGAGTGAATACTATAAGGCACCGCTGAGGGACCCTTATAAACTATGCAAAACCTGTTTAGTGGACTATCACGTATGTCTCACTTATATCCATAGAGGACACACAGTTTATAAGTGAGGTAAAGAAACTCGTTTTTAAATGGCAAAGGGCGGAGACCACGGTTGTCATTCGGTATATCTACGAAAATGGTCGTGAAAGAATAACTAACGGGGGTCAATCATTGCGATCGGATCGTGAATGCAATTAAGTGTTATTCCACTACAAAATCTGTGAAAAATCTGCTGTATTATAAAAAGTTGGAACAAATCAGAAAAAACAAAAATATGTTTGTCAAAATGATTCAACTTCCTTACTCATGTTAACATTATAAAATGCAATACTTTTTAAGAAAACACAAAAGGCGACACGCAATCCTATGAAAAAATCTCGTTTTGTATCTAAACTGGACACATTCTAATATATCAATATATACTGAAACTTAATCTTTAGTGTGTCATATAGTCCAATAAAATAAAAGTATAGTTTTACTTGAAAAAAGTTTACATTATTTTTGAAAAAGTATAATTGTGTTGATTTTTTTAATCAAAATTGATCGTGAATGACCAGACAATCGCATTCTAATAAATAATCACAGAAAAGGTAACTGTTATACTTGATTACGCGAAATAGTAACATTCACAATACACGCTTTTATTTAAGAGAACTGGAAAATATTTGTTGGACTCAAATGCCGTGCACAAGTTGACTTCTTATGTATTCAGCGGCAAATATTTCATGATATTTCACAACACTCATCTTTTTTTCTGATAATGTATAATCTGAAATAAGTTTACTGTTGCCGATTTGGTTTAGAGAATGTCACTTGTCTGATTAAACTAGTAGTTGTGAACTTTTAGCATCAATTTTGCTTTTTTTTTAAATAGGCTTAATTGATCGGTTTTTTTTTTTTTTGGTACTCAAGTCAATATTTTACATGTCAAAGGCATTCGAAGTTCCATTAATTTCGCTAAATCTGTACTTTTTATGCAACATTTAATGTCTTAATTTAATGTGTATCTGTGGTTCAAACTGTCTTGACCCTTTCAGCAAGAGTTCGTTTAGGAATTTCGGTAAAATCGATATGGTCCCAAATGCTGTAACCATTTTTTTCATTGCTTCCTACTTTATGATGTTGTTTCTATTTTTCAAAACTATTACATGGTTAGTTTGAAGTACGAAATAAAAGAGGTAAACGTTGGTACCAATAGTTTAACCCAATCATAATTACGGACGATGTACTTTCCTCTTGTCTGTGTTTAATTCTTTAAGTTTTTGAATTAGATTGTTACATGCACAAACATAATCACGATCTGGTTTCTTCAAAAAACCTTCTCCAATTTTACACAGAGATGCGGACTCGATATAAATGAGACTTTAACTCCAGGACTCAAACAATTAACAAAGATATATAGAGGTCAACTTAAGTCTTAAAAGATAGTCGGACATTATACAATATTTCAAACATTAAAAGGATAAAGTATACATAGTCTGTGAATAAATTATCAGAGATTACTAAAATTTGGCTTCATCATTCATTTCCTAAAATACACAACTGCTTGGACAATAAAAGAAACACTCAAATATTAACGAAAACAACGACTGGGACAATAAATCAACTCTGACATGAGTGAAAACAATCGCCTTTGACTGACACAGATAAATGGTGCCGGGTTGAAATAATTCTCATATCCCATCCTTTCTATAACTATAAAGTTAGATTGTGTGAAGAATAGACGATTTTAGACGTCGACCCTTTATTTTCCAGTCGAAAAATTTGAAATAAAACTCTTTTTACAAGAATGGACATTTTCAAATTACATGAATTAATCAACCTTTTCTTGTATGTTCTTAAAACTGTAAAAAATGCTTTGTTATATGCAATATTCAGGTTCCAACAAAAAGGAAAGCTTTTCACATAATATTTAAAAATAAACTATTGGACTAGATGATCACGATGAGGACATGGCGCAGCGAATGTTCGCTCCCTCGAGATTTGGATTTTCTTTAAAGCCAAACATAAACATTTCTTACAACACTGTGGTCTCGGAATTACAAGAAAGGCCCCATTATATTTTGATATACTTGTATCTCTTTTCCTTAGCTCTATTGAATATATCTTAATATTCTTTATATATAGTCATACGAAGTAGTTAGATTAGAGTCTTGTTTAATTTTTCCTCCTTACAAAACAAAAAAAAAAAAACAAAAGAAAAACAAAAAACGATTCAAAATGCTGACAAAAGTTTAATAGTTTTAATGGATCAGATGAACTGAAAAACTCTGCATGCTATTAATAAATTATGTACAAAAACAAGTTCGTATATCAATGTTGTGTGTTGGATTTGAATTGTCAATGCATGTACTAGTATCAGCTTAACTTTTGCATAGAATCAAGCACTGCCGTCCGTGTTTATATATTGTTTTTCTTTAACTAATGTTAAACAATTTTGGTTGTGAAAAATAAACAATTCTGAATTTTCTTTTGGCACCAGTATTATTTGGAAAGAGTCCGTTATGATATGAAAGTCAGTATATTTGGTATGGTTACAACTGAGACACCAATAGCCACTAAAGACATCAGGACAAGGCTATACACTACGGGTCGTCTTAGTTGCCTTCAACAAAAGTTTGGGATTTATGATTTCCCCAGTTTTTGGTTGGGTTCGTTTTTGTTTTCGTAAAGGTTAGATCAAAGAAGCTTTCTCTTGTGGTTGTGGCCTGTTATCTATTTCTTGCACGAATAGATATTTCTCGTATCACACTGCACGGAGTGTGATACGAAAAAGTGATACGAAAATCTGCGTTAATTTGATTGGCCTATCCAGCATCATAAAAGATCATAAGACGATATTACGGCATTCCATTGGCTATTCGTTAGGTCATTGATGAATTTCGAAGGTTAAGACGATGTACATTCCGTCCATGGCAACGGACATATGTGTTTTTTTTTCAATAATATACAATACACTCACACTTTTCACCGGACAATTTTCTTTTTGTCAAATTTTATTACATTCTGAAGCGTACAAGAAGTCTTAAAATGTCTGATGTTAAAGTTTGACACCGGAAAAGGACATATGACGTCATACTGGCATGTGCGAAAGACTAGATCAACGATTCGCGGAATTTTTAATTTAACACAATGAGAGTGTTGAACCACGATATTTCTCCATTCTCAACAGTTAAATTTCAATTATATAAAAAGCTCTGCAAGCCTCGGGCTTTAATTATTAAAATTTAACTGTCTCGAGTTGAGAAATATCGTAACACCCTTGTTGCAGTGGTGGAATCTATATTCAACAACTTGTGAGAATATTGGATATCGCTTGATATCAACTCTCGTTATTTAATTTAAATAGTAATAATAAACTCGCCGAAGTCTTGTTTATTTTTATATTGAAATTAAATAACTCGAGTTGATATCAAGCGATATCCCATTCTCACTCGTTATGAAACCTACAAATATCATTTAATTTTACATGCAGGTGTATTGAAGATGTTTTTCCCATTAACAATACAAACGTTTCTGATTGGGTCCCATGAATAGTCCTAAACTAGAAATTACAGACACTACACATACAGCTTCCTCAGCCTCATTTTTAGACATATACCCCGACTTTGACTTCGTCGGTCATCTCGATACCAGAGTCTATGAAAAATGAGATGATTTCAATTTTTAAATTTTAAATTTTCCTCAACTTAGCAGCAATTTACCAACTACATCCACGTATGCAGTATACATTTCTTAACTCATACAATTTTCAGGAACGTGCAGCTGCTACTCAGAGTTTGTTTTATTAACATCATCAAAAAAAAAAAAATAAATGGATTGGTTACATTATCACTACGCAAAGTATGGTTATTTTCTGAAGAAACAGATAGCCTTTTGAAATACAGCGGATGGCTTGTACATGTAGTTTAATTATTATTAAATTTCATAGCTAGCAACGTCATATTAAACGTAAAGGGAGATAGCAACTAAACTATAGTACATGTATGTAAAAGACCCCTTCTGCAGATTTCGTAAAGAGTGGGCTCTTTGGGGCAGCTGCAGAGGCAATATTTGTTAGGGACCCCAAAATTTATTCTTTGCCAGTGACACTCACAATTGTGGACGTTTAAGTTATATATGTCTACATTGGCTAGAGCTGAAGGGGGAAGGTTGAGCGCTCATAAAACCTGTTTGACCCCGCCGCATTTTTGCGTCAGGAACCTCTAGCCTTTGTTGGTCTTGTATATTTTTGAATTTTGGTTCATCTATATGTTTCGGAGCATAGAATGGCGTCCATTTTCTTGATCTAGTGTACATTGTGTTTCGGGGCCTGCTTGGGGCTGTCTCTGGGTGTGGGATTTCTCGCTGTGTTGAAGACCCATTGGTGGCCTTGGGTTGACTTGTATATTTTGTTTGGGTTGTTGTCTCTTTGACACATTCCCCGTTTCCATTCTTTATTCTATACATGTATCGTGCAATATTCTATACAAGTTAATTTAGGAATAACATGCTGACAAATATAACTCTTTTAACTTTTTTTTGGACACGAAACTCATTGTGCAGTAGGTGGGAAATTGATTAAACAAAATTTGAATTGTCTGTATAAAACGTCAAAACATTTTACACCAATATGAAAAAGTGCAGTTTTAAAGAGTTGTTATTTATTTGAAAGGTATTTGAAAACAGAATAATTCAGAGAAATTCAACATTGACCAATGAACCATAAAAATATGGTCAAGGTCATATGAAACATGCCAGACATATAAATATATATATATATATATACACCTTACAATGATGATTCCATTAACCAAATATAGTTCACCTATTTCTTATAGTATAAGTCTAGTCAATTTGGTGAACAACCTGCAACTAATTGCAACACAAAGTTTTTCTCTGAAAAACAAGTCTGTTACTATCTATGAACAACATACTAAAAATCTACAAAAATATATTTTGCAGAAAGTGGTGTAATTAATCAAACTTTTTGGTAGTAAAAGTAAGGTAATCTGAGTTGTTTCCCCTTATTTGGCAAAGTTGAAAAAATTGAATCATACAAAAATGTTCTGTATTTTTTAAAAACAGTCGTAATAATAAGATATAACACACAATTTTCTCAATTTAAAAGAAAAGTATTACAAATGAATCACTTTCCTTTATCAAAATTTGTATATTCCGATAAAGATAGAGACCGATTGTGTTCTGCTAATTTACAATCCAAGATTCTAATTCTCCAATAACAGTGTTAGTGTATAACCTACAATTGGTAATCAGTACTTAATTAATATAATCATCTTTGTCACAATCTTGCTCGGTATTTAAAAAATTCTGCTACTGTTTCTAAGGTAACGACAGTTCAATTTTTTGTTGGGTGGGGGATGGGTTTTTTTTTCTTGAAAAACATGTTTTGTCCTTGATAAAAAAAAACTTTTTTTTTTGCAAGACTTAATATTTTTTAAATTCTCTAATATATTTAATTTTTCCCAACCTTAAACAGAAACAAGCAATATATTTTCATTTCCCTTCTGAAACAAACATTTTTCAAAAGATTTAGAATCCGACAATTTATTTCATAAAAGCAGATGAATGGTGAAATGATTTTAATGTTGAATATTTTTCAAAGGTAAAAATTTCAGTCTCAAATAAACCTTTAGCTTGCAAGCTTTTTTTAGATGTAACACTGAATCTCACTTTTGAAGCTAATCGGATGTGTACTGATTTATATTTTAGTCGGGGTCAACATGGTCTATCCATTAGCTGTAGTTAGCTTTGAACTAACTATGAGTATTCAGTGTCTTTTTGTAAGTTGTTTTCATGCTCCGTGCCGATCTTTTGAGTCGAGCCCATTCCAACTGATTTTTACAATTTGTTCTTAAGTTGTACTATTTCAACACTGTCCCTGATTTCGGGCGGTTTGAGTGCTCGCAAACATGTTTAAGCCTGTCACACAATGAATATGTCTATCACAAGTCACAATTCCGTGGCCTGTAATTACTTGGTGGTTATTGTTTGCTGTCTGTCATATTTGTTTTTCTGTTTATTGTTTTAACATAAATCAGGCCATTTAGGTTTCTCGTTTGAATTGTTTTATATTTTGAAATGTCTGGACCTTTTATAGCTTGGTATATGTAATGCATGTTGCTAATCGTTGAAGGCCGTACGATGACCTATAGTTGTTTACATCCACATCATTGTTATCTCTCGTGGAAAGTTTTCTCATTGGCAATCATACGATTTCTTCTTACTTTTTTTAAGTGGGAAGATGTTTCAATAAATCATGCTTTGACTGTCAAGCGATCAAACACATGACTTCCCACATTTAAGACAAGCACACTATACCAAGAGATCAGTGGTAGAGTTTAGTAGACCTTAAAAGCTAAACATTTATATCAGTTTGGCATGAGGTGTATTTTAATTAAATAATTTTTTGAGGTCCATTCAAATGAGTTGAATACAGGTCAGCATTCAAGAAGCAGGAAACGGCGTCTTTAGCATTGAGTTTTCAAGTTCTTTTTCTATAATAGAGTATATTTATGAATAAAGGGAGATGTAAGGTATTTAAGGTCAATCAATGAGACAGCAACCTAAACGACTAAAAAAAAAGACATAATTTTAGATTAGACATGACTATCTAAACGATATCTCAGGCCCTAAATCGCCCACACAAATTTTAGTTCCTTTTTATAATATTGCATGATGCATGATCTTTTTATAGTTCTTGGATAGGCTTAAGCTGATTACCATTTATCAAATAAAGTAAATGAGATATCTAAAAAAATGAACTTTGTAATGCTTTACTTTATATATTTCTTTGGCCATGATATTTTCATTGAACAGACAACTCATGTTAGTTCTTTATCATTCTCATTTGGTTGACCACATCATACAGGTTTGCATTAGCACTTCTAAGCTGGTCCTCGACAGACTACTAAACTTTGTTCATAGACAGCCGGTCAGAGCCGTTCTATTGTAGAATCTGATTAGTCAAGAGACTTGTTTTCAATCTCCTATATTAGAGGTGAAGAATACATACAGATACATATTCGTCCAATCAAATTACGCGTACTTAACAGGAAAATACATGACTTTCACATTCGTTCATTTCCCGAATTTTTCAATGTCACAATGCTTATTTTATTACGTCACAATCAGAGCCGAATGTTCAATGGCGCCATTTACACCGATGCGTTGCCATGTCACAACGAAACGTCAAATCTCGTTAAAATCCGAGGACAGAATTTTGCCTCCACATTGGGCCGTACCGGCTGTCTATGAACAAAGTGTAGTAGTCAGTCGAGGACCAGCTTATAGCACTTCGTCCTGGGAGTAACCCCATCGATTCATTTAACAGTGATATATTCAGACTGAGACTACTGATTGTATGAATACTCCGACATTAAATATCTAGGAAATTCCTTGTACTACTCATTTTCCCCCCAATGGAACCATCAGAACTGCCTATTATTTTCTTGTCAGAAAACACCACTATCATGAGAAATAAAAAAAAGTGTGGTATGCTTTCCATTGTGGCAACTATCAACTAGAGTCAAAATGGCGTGGATATATTTAATCAACTGACTACTGAATGCCAAGCTGCTTTTTGAATTGCTTTAAAACAACATAAGATATACATTTCATGTTAATTTAGTGTGCTAGTATACATTCCCAAATTCAAAAAGCGTATATATTTGAAATTAAACGTGGATATTGACAGAGCTTGCTAAATAAAATTAGCAACCGATAAAGAAATAACTACAATCACGTCGTCTGTGTTTAACTGTGACTTAATGCAATTCAAATGTTGTAAAAGTAGCAATTAAAAAAAATACCCCAAAAAGGACTACAGTCAATGGTGAAGCAAGGACACTGAGACATAAATCATTCAGCAATTAACATGAAAAAATCAAATTCAGCAACCAATTTGGTTTAAAGTCATTTTTGAACCACATTTAAACATTTTTGTCTATTATATCTACAATGTTTAACCCCGCCGTATTTTTGCGCAGGTCCCATGTCAGGAACCTCTAGCCTTTGTTAGTCTTGTGTGTGTTTTTTGTTATATATAGTTTTGGTTCATTTGTATGTTTTGAAGTTCAGTGTGGCGTCTATTTTGCTGAACTAGTTTACATTATTCTTTAAGGGCCAGCTGAAGCACTCCTTCGGGTGCCGGATTTTCTCGCTGCGTTGAAGACCCATTGGTGGCCTTGGGCTATTGTTTGCACCTTGGTCATGGTTGTTTTCTCTTTGCCACATTCCCCGTTTCTATTCTCTATTTTTACTTTAAAACAAAATCAAACTAGAAGTAACCAAGATTTTAAATTTTCATTTTTTTTGTAATTTGTTTCTAAAACCAAAAGTTTCCCCCAAAAATTAGATTACTATCGATATTGATAAGTAGAGGAATACATATATACATTTGTATACCGGTATAAAGATAAGATAACATGGTCTATCTTCTGTAAAGATCATATTTTAAAAGTTTTAATCATGAATAACCGAGTTTTTTATTTCCATTATCCCCAATTTTTCTCTGGAAACCACATTTTAGCCAAGAATTACCATTTTAAAATACTAATAACTATAGGACTTCTGATTGGGTCCCATGAATAGTCCTAAACTAGAAATTACAGACACTACACATACAGCTTCCTCAGCCTCATTTTTAGACATATACCCCGACTTTGACTTCGTCGGTCATCTCGATACCAGAGTCTATGAAAAATGAGATGATTTCAATTTTAAATTTTATAAATTTTCCTCAACTTAGCAGCAATTTACCAACTACATCCACGTATGCAGTATACATTTCTTAACTCATACAATTTTCAGGAACGTGCAGCTGCTACTCAGAGTTTGTTTTATTAACATCATTAAAAAAAAAAAATAAATGGATTGGTTACATTATCACTACGCAAAGTATGGTTATTTTCTGAAGAAACAGATAGCCTTTTGAAATACAGCGGATGGCTTGTACATGTAGTTTAATTATTATTAAATTTCATAGCTAGCAACGTCATATTAAACGTAAAGGGAGATAGCAACTAAACTATAGTACATGTATGTAAAAGACCCCTTCTGCAGATTTCGTAAAGAGTGGGCTCTTTGGGGCAGCTGCAGAGGCAATATTTGTTAGGGACCCCAAAATTTATTCTTTGCCAGTGACACTCACAATTGTGGACGTTTAAGTTATATATGTCTACATTGGCTAGAGCTGAAGGGGAAGGTTGAGCGCTCATAAAACCTGTTTGACCCGCCGCATTTTTGCGTCAGGAACCTCTAGCCTTTGTTGGTCATGTATATTTTTGAATTTTGGTTCATCTATATGTTTCGGAGCATAGAATGGCGTCCATTTTCTTGATCTAGTGTACATTGTGTTTCGGGGCCTGCTTGGGGTTGTCTCTGGGTGTGGATTTCTGCTGTGTTGAAGACCCATTGGTGGCCTTGGGTTGACTTGTATATTTTGTTTGGGTTGTTGTCTCTTTGACACATTCCCCGTTTCCATTCTTTATTCTATACATGTATCGTGCAATATTCTATACAAGTTAATTTAGGAATAACATGCTGACAAATATAACTCTTTTAACTTTTTTTTGGACACGAAACTCATTGTGCAGTAGGTGGGAAATTGATTAAACAAAATTTGAATTGTCTGTATAAAACGTCAAAACATTTTTACACCAATATGAAAAAAGTGCAGTTTTAAAGAGTTGTTATTTATTTGAAAGGTATTTGAAAAACAGAATAATTCAGAGAAATTCAACATTGACCAATGAACCATAAAAATATGGTCAAGGTCATATGAAACATGCCAGACATATAAATATATATATATATATATACACCTTACAATGATGATTCCATTAACCAAATATAGTTCACCTATTTCTTATAGTATAAGTCTAGTCAATTTGGTGAACAACCTGCAACTAATTGCAACACAAAGTTTTTCTCTGAAAAACAAGTCTGTTACTATCTATGAACAACATATTAAAAATCTACAAAAATATATTTTGCAGAAAGTGGTGTAATTAATCAAACTTTTTGGTAGTAAAAGTAAGGTAATCTGAGTTGTTTCCCCTTATTTGGCAAAGTTGAAAATATTGAATCAGACAAAAAATGTTCCGTATTTTTTAAAAAACAGTCGTAATAATAAGATATAACACATAATTTTCTCAATTTAAAAGAAAAATATTACAAATGAATCACTTTCCTTTCTCAAAATTTGTATATTCCGATAAAGATAGAGACCGATTGTGTTCTGCTAATTTACAATCCAAGATTCTAATTCTCCAATAACAGTGTTAGTGTATAACCTACAATTGGTAATCAGTACTTAATTAATATAATCATCTTTGTCACAATCTTGCTCGGTATTTAAAAAATTCTGCTACTGTTTCTAAGGTAACGACAGTTCAATTTTTGTTGGGTGGGGATGGGTTTTTTTCTTGAAAAACATGTTTTGTCCTTGATAAAAAAACTTTTTTTTGCAAGACTTAATATTTTTAAATTCTCTAATATATTTAATTTTTCCCAACCTTAAACAGAAACAAGCAATATATTTTCATTTCCTTCTGAAACAAACATTTTCAAAAGATTTAGAATCCGACAATTTATTTCATAAAAGCAGATGAATGGTGAATTGATTTTAATGTTGAATATTTTTCAAAGGTAAAAATTTCAGTCTCAAATAAACCTTTAGCTTGCAAGCTTTTTTTAGATGTAACACTGAATCTCACTTTTGAAGCTAATCGGATGTGTACTGATTTATATTTTAGTCGGGGTCAACATGGTCTATCCATTAGCTGTAGTTAGCTTTGAACTAACTCTGAGTACTCAGTGTCTTTCTGTAAGTTGTTTTCATGCTCCGTGCCGATCTTTTGAGTCGAGCCCATTCCAACTGATTTTTACAATTTGTTCTTAAGTTGTACTATTTCAACACTGTCCCTGATTTCGGGCGGTTTGAGTGCTCGCAAACATGTTTAAGCCTGTCACACAATGAATATGTCTATCACAAGTCACAATTCCGTGGCCTGTAATTACTTGGTGGTTATTGTTTGCTGTCTGTCATATTTGTTTTTCTGTTTATTGTTTTAACATAAATCAGGCCTTTTAGGTTTCTCGTTTGAATTGTTTTATATTTTGAAATGTCTGGACCTTTTATAGCTTGATATATGTAATGAATGTTGCTAATCGTTGAAGGCCGTACGATGACCTATAGTTGTTTACATCCACATCATTGTTATCTCTCGTGGAAAGTTTTCTCATTGGCAATCATACGATTTCTTCTTACTTTTTTTAAGTGGGAAGATGTTTCAATAAATCATGGTTTGACTGTCAAGCGATCAAACACATGACTTCCCACATTTAAGACAAGCACACTATACCAAGAGATCAGTGGTAGAGTTTAGTAGACCTTAAAAGCTAAACATTTATATCAGTTTGGCATGAGGTGTATTTTAATTAAATAATTTTTTGAGGTCCATTCAAATGAGTTGAATACAGGTCAGCATTCAAGAAGCAGGAAACGGCGTCTTTAGCATTGAGTTTTCAAGTTCTTTTCTATAATAGAGTATATTTATGAATAAAGGGAGATGTAAGGTATTTAAGGTCAATCAATGAGACAGCAACCTAAACGACTAAAAAAAGACATAATTTTAGATTAGACATGACTATCTAAACGATATCTCAGGCCCTAAATCGCCCACACAAATTTTAGTTCCATTTCATAATATTGCATGATGCATGATCTTTTATAGTTCTTGGATAGGCTTAAGCTGATTACCATTTATCAAATAAAGTAAATGAGATATCTAAAAAAATGAACTTTGTAATGCTTTACTTTATATATTTCTTTGGCCATGATATTTTCATTGAACAGACAACTCATGTTAGTTCTTTATCATTCTCATTTGGTTGACCACATCATACAGGTTTGCATTAGCACTTCTAAGCTGGTCCTCGACAGACTACTAAACTTTGTTCATAGACAGCCGGTCAGAGCCGTTCTATTGTAGAATCTGATTAGTCAAGAGACTTGTTTTCAATCTCCTATATTAGAGGTGAAGAATACATACAGATACATATTCGTCCAATCAAATTACGCGTACTTAACAGGGAAAAATACATGACTTTCACATTCGTTCATTTCCCGAATTTTTTCAATGTCACAATGCTTATTTTATTACGTCACAATCAGAGCCGAATGTTCAATGGCGCCATTTACACCGATGCGTTGCCATGTCACAACGAAACGTCAAATCTCGTTAAAATCCCGAGGACAGAATTTTGCCTCCCACATTGGGCCGTACCGGCTGTCTATGAACAAAGTGTAGTAGTCAGTCGAGGACCAGCTTATAGCACTTCGTCCTGGGAGTAACCCCATCGATTCATTTAACAGTGATATATTCAGACTGAGACTACTGATTGTATGAATACTCCGACATTAAATATCTAGGAAATTCCTTGTACTACTCATTTTCCCCCCAATGGAACCATCAGAACTGCCTATTATTTTCTTGTCAGAAAACACCACTATCATGAGAAATAAAAAAAAGTGTGGTATGCTTTCCATTGTGGCAACTATCAACTAGAGTCAAAATGGCGTGGATATATTTAATCAACTGACTACTGAATGCCAAGCTGCTTTTTGAATTGCTTTAAAACAACATAAGATATACATTTCATGTTAATTTAGTGTGCTAGTATACATTCCCAAATTCAAAAAGCGTATATATTTGAAATTAAACGTGGATATTGACAGAGCTTGCTAAATAAAATTAGCAACCGATAAAGAAATAACTACAATCACGTCGTCTGTGTTTAACTGTGACTTAATGCAATTCAAATGTTGTAAAAGTAGCAATTAAAAAAAATACCCCAAAAAGGACTACAGTCAATGGTGAAGCAAGGACACTGAGACATAAATCATTCAGCAATTAACATGACAAAATCAAATTCAGCAACCAATTTGGTTTAAAGTCATTTTTGAACCACATTTAAACATTTTTGTCTATTATATCTACAATGTTTAACCCGCCGTATTTTTGCGCAGGTCCCATGTCAGGAACCTCTAGCCTTTGTTAGTCGTGTGTTGTTTTTTATATATAGTTTTGGTTCATTTGTATGTTTTGAAGTTTAGTGTGGCGTCTATTTTGCTGAACTAGTTTACATTATTCTTTAAGGCCAGCTGAAGCACTCCTTCGGGTGCCGGATTTTCTCGCTGCGTTGAAGACCCATTGGTGGCCTTGGGCTATTGTTTGCACCTTGGTCATGGTTGTTTTCTTTGCCACATTCCCCGTTTCTATTCTCTATTTTACTTTAAAACAAAATCAAACTAGAAGTAACCAAGATTTTAAATTTTCATTTTTTTGTAATTTGTTTCTAAAACCAAAAGTTTCCCCAAAATTAGATTACTATCGATATTGATAAGTAGAGGAATACATATATACATTTGTATACCGGTATAAAGATAAGATAACATGGTCTATCTTCTGTAAAGATCATATTTTAAAAGTTTTAATCATGAATAACCGAGTTTTTTATTTCCATTATCCCCAATTTTTCTCTGGAAACCACATTTTAGCCAAGAATTACCATTTTAAAATACTAATAACTATAGGACTTCATAATATAAACATAAGATATTATGTTCTATTTTCTATAAAGATCACATTTCAAAGATTTTAACCATTAACAACTGAGCTTTTTTTCATTTCCAGTTTTCAGCGGTTTTTTCTCTAAACATCACACATTTCACCTCAAAATAACTTTAATATGAATACTAATAATTAGAGGACTACATAATACACTAATAAGATAAAGTGTCCTGTCTTCACCAAGCTATAAGTCCAGAAATGTAACCATAAATAACAATTTTTCTTCTTTTCCAGTTTTCAGTATTTTTCTCTTGAATCCACATATTTCACCCAAAATCACCTTTTCCTCAAATTATATTAATGTAGATTTTTAATATGTTGTTAGAACAAGTCTATATTCTAATTTGGACTTAAAAAACCTTGTGTTGCAATTAGTTGCAGGTTGAGTGATTTTAGAGCTAAATTGACTAGGCTATATCTGAAAAACTATTAACTATTTGGTACATATACACGTGTATATATGCACTCTCCGCTTAGGGTTGAATCACAAAGTTAACAAAGTTCAAAATTATTTAATTTATCACATAAAGCATATATCATATCACATTTCTGACTAATTCATGAGATATTTTCCTAAGTTAAATTGTGCCTTTATCACCCTAAACCTTTACGAAAGACGAAGAGTTAGCACTTGGTATGCTAATTAATATCCGTTATTCAAGCGTCACTGATGAGTCTTGATAGAAAATATCATAAGCCTGGTTGGTACCTTTGATAAATATTTACTTTAGGCCTAACACAGTGCCATATTCTGTGAGATGTCGATAATTTGCAAGTTTATTTCATTTGTCTACATTATTTCTTTTAGTACATGTATTATGCTTGATTTGTTCAGTACGGTATATATTTTGTCTTATATCTACAGTATATCCTGTTTTATTTTAGAAAATGAACAATGTCGCTCTCATGATAGAAATTTGAGCGTGCGTGACTTTGCAACATATAGTTATATTGTTATATTCTTTATTCCAAAAGCAATACAGCTTATAGGTATCGTGTACAATTAATATTACATTAAATATAGTAAGCATCACATAGTACAATAAGGTAATTCATTAATATACAATTCATACAATTTAAAACACATCTAGGAGCATGATATTAATTAGCATAATTTAACAATCTTAATTGAAGTATGATATACACATTCAACGATTACGAATTTGTTCGGCAATACATAAATACTTCCCAAAATTATTAAGTTCTTTTATATTACGAACAGATAACAATTGTATAAGTTTAAATACTGATGGATTTCTCCAATAATACACTTCATACGAATATCTCTATATCCAATACATTCCAAAATAAAATGATATTCATCTTCAACAGAATTACAGTTGCACACATTACATGTTCTAGCGTTTCTGTTTATATTTAAAACCTTCCAGTTTCAATGTTCAAGTTATGTGCATGTAAACGGTACTTGCTTATTAATGATTTATATCTAAAATTAACAGGTCTACTAAGATAAAACTGCAAACCATGACTGTCATATATGTATTTGTAAAACTGACATTTAGAAGACTCCTCAAAAATGACATTGCTTCAGTTATAAATCTATCAGTAACACGCTGTTTGAAATCAGCTATAAAACATCTACATTTAAAACATTTTGTGTCAACCATACATGACTTAAGCCATAATTACATAATAAATCTCTTATTTTACATGACCAATTTAATTTATTTTTACTTTTACATTGCTAGCCTGTATAAAACGTCAAAACATTTTACACCAATATGAAAAAGTGCAGTTTTAAAGAGTTGTTATTTATTTGAAAGGTATTTGAAAAACAGAATAATTCAGAGAAATTCAACATTGACCAATGAACCATAAAATATGGTCAAGGTCATATGAAACATGCCAGACATATAAATATATATATATATATATATATATACACCTTACAATGATGATTCCATTAACCAAATATAGTTCACCTATTTCTTATAGTATAAGTCTAGTCAATTTGGTGAACAACCTGCAACTAATTGCAACACAAAGTTTTCTCTGAAAAACAAGTCTGTTACTATCTATGAACAACATATTAAAAATCTACAAAAATATATTTTGCAGAAAGTGTTGTAATTAATCAAACTTTTGGTAGTAAAAGTAAGGTAATCTGAGTTGTTTCCTTATTTGGCAAAGTTGAAAATATTGAATCAGACAAAAATGTTCCGTATTTTTAAAAAAACAGTCGTAATAATAAGATATAACACATAATTTTCTCAATTTAAAAGAAAAATATTACAAATGAATCACTTTCCTTTCTCAAAATTTGTATATTCCGATAAAGATAGAGACCGATTGTGTTCTGCTAATTTACAATCCAAGATTCTAATTCTCCAATAACAGTGTTAGTGTATAACCTACAATTGGTAATCAGTACTTAATTAATATAATCATCTTTGTCACAATCTTGCTCGGTATTTAAAAAATTCTGCTACTGTTTCTAAGGTAACGACAGTTCAATTTTTGTTGGGTGGGGATGGGTTTTTTTTCTTGAAAAACATGTTTTGTCCTTGATAAAAAAACTTTTTTTTGCAAGACTTAATATTTTTAAATTCTCTAATATATTTAATTTTTCCCAACCTTAAACAGAAACAAGCAATATATTTTCATTTCCTTCTGAAACAAACATTTTCAAAAGATTTAGAATCCGACAATTTATTTCATAAAAGCAGATGAATGGTGAATTGATTTTAATGTTGAATATTTTTCAAAGGTAAAATTTCAGTCTCAAATAAACCTTTAGCTTGCAAGCTTTTTTAGATGTAACACTGAATCTCACTTTTGAAGCTAATCGGATGTGTACTGATTTATATTTTAGTCGGGGTCAACATGGTCTATCCATTAGCTGTAGTTAGCTTTGAACTAACTATGAGTACTCAGTGTCTTTTTGTAAGTTGTTTTCATGCTCCGTGCCGATCTTTTGAGTCGAGCCCATTCCAACTGATTTTTACAATTTGTTCTTAAGTTGTACTATTTCAACACTGTCCCTGATTTCGGGCGGTTTGAGTGCTCGCAAACATGTTTAAGCCTGTCACACAATGAATATGTCTATCACAAGTCACAATTCCGTGGCCTGTAATTACTTGGTGGTTATTGTTTGCTGTCTGTCATATTTGTTTTTCTGTTTATTGTTTTAACATAAATCAGGCCATTTAGGTATCTCGTTTGAATTGTTTTATATTTTGAAATGTCTGGACCTTTTATAGCTTGATATATGTAATGAATGTTGCTAATCGTTGAAGGCCGTACGATGACCTATAGTTGTTTACATCCACATCATTGTTATCTCTCGTGGAAAGTTTTCTCATTGGCAATCATACGATTTCTTCTTACTTTTTAAGTGGAAGATGTTTCAATAAATCATGGTTTGACTGTCAAGCGATCAAACACATGACTTCCCACATTTAAGACAAGCACACTATACCAAGAGATCAGTGGTAGAGTTTAGTAGACCTTAAAAGCTAAACATTTATATCAGTTTGGCATGAGGTGTATTTTAATTAAATAATTTTTGAGGTCCATTCAAATGAGTTGAATACAGGTCAGCATTCAAGAAGCAGGAAACGGCGTCTTTAGCATTGAGTTTTCAAGTTCTTTTCTATAATAGAGTATATTGATGAATAAAGGGAGATGTAAGGTATTTAAGGTCAATCAATGAGACAGCAACCTAAACGACTAAAAAAAGACATAATTTTAGATTAGACATACTATCTAAACGATATCTCAGGCCCTAAATCGCCCACACAAATTTTAGTTCCTTTTATAATATTGCATGATGCATGATCTTTTTATAGTTCTTGGATAGGCTTAAGCTGATTACCATTTATCAAATAAAGTAAATGAGATATCTAAAAAAATGAACTTTGTAATGCTTTACTTTATATATTTCTTTGGCCATGATATTTTCATTGAACAGACAACTCATGTTAGTTCTTTATCATTCTCATTTAGTTGACCACATCATACAGGTTTGCATTAGCACTTCTAAGCTGGTCCTCGACAGACTACTAAACTTTATTCATAGACAGCCGGTCAGAGCCGTTCTATTGTAGAATCTGATTAGTCAAGAGACTTGTTTTCAATCTCCTATATTAGAGGTGAAGAATACATACAGTCACATATTCGTCCAATCAAATTACGCGTACTTAACAGGAAAAATACATGACTTTCACATTCGTTCATTTCCGAATTTTTCAATGTCACAATGCTTATTTTATTACGTCACAATCAGAGCCGAATGTTCAATGGCGCCATTTACACCGATGCGTTGCCATGTCACAACGAAACGTCAAATCTCGTTAAAATCCCGAGGACAGAATTTTGCCTCCCACATTGGGCCGTACCGGCTGTCTATGAACAAAGTGTAGTAGTCAGTCGAGGACCAGCTTATAGCACTTCGTCCTGGGAGTAACCCCATCGATTCATTTAACAGTGATATATTCAGACTGAGACTACTGATTGTATGAATACTCCGACATTAAATATCTAGGAAATTCCTTGTACTACTCATTTTCCCCCCAATGGAACCATCAGAACTGCCTAGTATTTTCTTGTCAGAAAACACCACTATCATGAGAAATAAAAAAAAGTGTGGTATGCTTTCCATTGTGGCAACTATCAACTAGAGTCAAAATGGCGTGGATATATTTAATCAACTGACTACTGAATGCCAAGCTGCTTTTTGAATTGCTTTAAAACAACATAAGATATACATTTCATGTTAATTTAGTGTGCTAGTATACATTCCCAAATTCAAAAAGCGTATATATTTGAAATTAAACGTGGATATTGACAGAGCTTGCTAAATAAAATTAGCAACCGATAAAGAAATAACTACAATCACGTCGTCTGTGTTTAACTGTGACTTAATGCAATTCAAATGTTGTAAAAGTAGCAATTAAAAAATATCCCAAAAGGACTACAGTCAATGGTGAAGCAAGGACACTGAGACATAAATCATTCAGCAATTAACATGACAAAATCAAATTCAGCAACCAATTTGGTTTAAAGTCATTTTTGAACCACATTTAAACATTTTTGTCTATTATATCTACAATGTTTAACCCCGCCGTATTTTTGCGCAGGTCCCATGTCAGGAACCTCTAGCCTTTGTTAGTCTTGTGTGTGTTTTTTTTTTTATATATAGTTTTGGTTCATTTGTATGTTTTGAAGTTTAGTGTGGCGTCTATTTTGCTGAACTAGTTTACATTATTCTTTAAGGGCCAGCTGAAGCACTCCTTCGGGTGCCGGATTTTCTCGCTGCGTTGAAGACCCATTGGTGGCCTTGGGCTATTGTTTGCACCTTGGTCATGGTTGTTTTCTCTTTGCCACATTCCCCGTTTCTATTCTCTATTTTTACTTTAAAACAAAATCAAACTAGAAGTAACCAAGATTTTAAATTTTCATTTTTTTGTAATCTGTTTCTAAAACCAAAAGTTTCCCCAAAATTAGATTACTATCGATATTGATAAGTAGAGGAATACATATATACATTTGTATACCGGTATAAAGATAAGATAACATGGTCTATCTTCTGTAAAGATCATATTTTAAAAGTTTTAATCATGAATAACCGAGTTTTTTATTTCCATTATCCCCAATTTTCTCTGGAAACCACATTTTAGCCAAGAATTACCATTTTAAAACACTAATAACTATAGGACTTCATAATATAAACATAAGATATTATGTTCTATTTTCTATAAAGATCACATTTCAAAAATTTTAACCATTAACAACTGAGCTTTTCTTCATTTCCAGTTTTCAGCGGTTTTTTCTCTAAAAATCACACATTTCACCTCAAAATTACTTTAATATGAATACTAATAAGTAGAGGACTACATAATACACTAATAAGATAAAGTGTCCTGTCTTCACCAAGCTATAAGTCTAAAAATGTAACCATAAATAACAATTTTTCTTCTTTTCCAGTTTTCAGTATTTTTTCTCTTAAAATCACATATTTCACCCAAAACAACCTTTTCCTCAAATTATATTAATGTAGACTTTTAATATGTTGTTAGTACAAGTCTATATTCTAATTTGCACTGAAAAAAACCTTGTGTTGCAATTAGTTGCAGGTTGAGTGATTTTAGAGCTAAATTGACTAGGCTATATCTGAAAAACTATTAACTATTTGGTACATATACACGTGTATATATGCACTCTCCGTTTAGGGTTGAATCACAAAGTTAACAAAGTTAAAATTATTTAATTTATCACATAAAGCATATATCATATCACATTTCTGACTAATTCATGAGATATTTTCCTAAGTTAAATGTGAAATTGTGCCTTTATCACCCTAAACCTTTACGAAAGACGAAGAGTTAGCACTTGGTATGCTAATTAATATCCGTTATTCAAGCGTCACTGATGAGTCTTGATAGAAAATATCATAAGCCTGGTTGGTACCTTTGATAAATATTTACTTTAGGCCTAACACAGTGCCATATTCTGTGAGATGTCGATAATTTGCAAGTTTATTTCATTTGTCTACATTATTTCTTTTAGTACATGTATTATGCTTGATTTGTTCAGTACGGTATATATTTTGTCTTATATCTACAGTATATCCTGTTTTATTTTAGAAAATGAACAATGTCGCTCTCATGATAGAAATTTAAGCGTGCGTGACTTTGCAACATATAGTTATATTGTTATATTCTTTATTCCAAAAGCAATACAGCTTATAGGTATCGTGTACAATTAATATTACATTAAATATAGTAAGCATCACATAGTACAATAAGGTAATTCATTAATATACAATTCATACAATTTAAAACACATCTAGGAGCATGATATTAATTAGCATAATTTAACAATCTTAATTGAAGTATGATATACACATTCAACGATTACGAATTTGTTCGGCAATACATAAATACTTCCCAAAATTATTAAGTTCTTTTATATTACGAACAGATAACAATTGTATAAGTTTAAATACTGATGGATTTCTCCAATAATACACTTCATACGAATATCTCTATATCCAATACATTCCAAAATAAAATGATATTCATCTTCAACAGAATTACAGTTGCACACATTACATGTTCTAGCGTTTCTGTTTATATTTAAAAACCTTCCAGTTTCAATGTTCAAGTTATGTGCATGTAAACGGTACTTGCTTATTAATGGTTTATATCTAAAATTAACAGGTCTACTAAGATAAAACTGCAAACCATGACTGTCATATATGTATTTGTAAAACTGACATTTAGAAGACTCCTCAAAAATGACATTGCTTCAGTTATAAATCTATCAGTAACACGCTGTTTGAAATCAGCTATAAAAACATCTACATTTAAAACATTTTGTGTCAACCATACATGACTTAAGCCATAATTACATAATAAATCTCTTATTTTACATGACCAATTTAATTTATTTTTACTTTTTACATTGCTAGCCTCCAGCATTTCTGCATAACAATTTTTCAGAATACAATTGTCAGTTTTTAACAATTTACACCAATATTTCATCATTTTACAGTACCTCTGTACATACAATGGGACTCTACCTAGTTCGAAATACACCATGTAATTTGTAGTACTCTTTTTTACTTTCAAAATCCTCTTTAAAAAATATAAGTGAAGAGTTTCAATGTCAATTGCTTTATGATATCCCCAAACTATAGACTCTTATAAATAAGTATCACATAACTCTTTCAAATCCTGCAATCAAAATACCGGGACACTTCCTCATGCAGTGTATAACTAAGTTCGGGTACATGTATGCTTGGTTTATTAAATGCGAAGTAAACCTGAAAATTCTGTTTAAAAAATCAGACGACACGACCGTTTATATATACGACCGTTTATATTACGACCGTTTATATATACATAATTCTTAAGAAATTAGAGAAACATAATTTTTTTGTAACTTGCAACTCGACTTTCGTAACTCGCAAATCTCGACCTTTGTAACTCGCAACTCGACTTTCGTAAATCGCAACTCGACTTTTCGTAACTCGCAACTCGACTTTCGTAACTCGCAACTCGGCTTTTATAACTCACACTTCGGCCTTTTCAACTCGCAACTTGCAACTCGACTATAAGAAACCCTCGGAAATTATTGACCGCTATTACTTGGTGCTCAGATAATAGTACATTATATTGCTGGGACTATATGTTATGTCCCATATGTTTGTAAGTCCCAAACAGCAAATAACGACCAAAATCAATCAAATTTCAATGCACGTGTGATGATCGATCACGTCTCATGTCGACTGTAAGTTTTTCAAAAAGGGGGTCCTTTTAAGTTTTTTCAAAGTTTTTTTTTAAAAATCAGACGACACGACCGTTTATATTACGACCGTTTATATATATATAAATCTTAAGAAATTAGAGAAACATAATAACTTGCAACTCGACCTTCGTAACTCGCAACTCGACTTTCGTAACTCGCAACTCGACCTTCGTAACTCGCAACTCGACCTTCGTAACTCGCAACTCTCGACCTTTGAAACTCGCAACTCGACTTTCGTAACTCGCAACTCGACCTTCGTAACTCGCAACTCGACCTTCGTAACTCGCAACTCTCGACCTTTGAAACTCGCAACTCGACTTTCGTTACTAGCAACTCGACTTTTGTAACTCATAACTCGGCCTTTTCAACTCGCAACTTGCAACTCGACTATAAGAAACCCTCGGAAAATATTGACCGCTATTACTTGGTGCTCAGATAATAGTATATGGACCCCAGGAACCCCCCTGGATCCGCCACTGACAGTAACCTGGTCATTATAAATATTTTTGTCCTAAAATTAAAAAAACTTTCATGATATAAAGGCAATAGAAAAGTTGAATTAACAATTAGACTTAATATAAAATACAAATGGAAAGATATACCTAAGAGGACCATTTTAATAATTGAAGGGGACAGTATTGTCCTTTTCTTATTTTGCTAGTATCTATATGGCTTATTATTAAAGTTTGCCTTGTCATGTGAAGATTTATTTTTAATCTGTACATAATTATTTATATATTTTCTGCATTTTATTGGACAGAATATTCACTTTTAACTGAACTCTCGAGAAATGTTTCTATTATGTTCAGTTATGACCGTGGACAGGTGTTAATGTAGTGATCGATAGTGTCAGAGGGAAAAACGATTGATGAATTGTGGTATTACTCCTATTATGGGAAGCTGCACCATCTGACCAATGCTTTTACAATTTTAATATGTTGATAATGTTGAAAAAATGGAGGTCAATTATGATATTGATGATTTTAACTTGTGCCATTTTAGGAGTTATGGATATTGATAGACTAAAAAATGGCACTTTACATGTATGTCGTTTCAGTGCAATTAAAACTATTACTTATGAACCGTTCAACTAAGACTGTTACTGATTACAAAATGATATGGTGGTCACAATTCATATATTGACGATTTTCATTTTTGCCTTTAAGGAGTTATGGTTCTTGATAGATTGGAAATTTGCACTTTATGTTGTTTTCATGCAATTACGAATGAACTGTTAAGCCAATGCTCTTTATAAATTTTGTTATGCTATTACAATGGTTACTGCTTACAGAATGGTGATCAATTTTAATATTGGCAATTTTTATTTTTGCCGTTTTGGGGTGATGGTTCTTGATAAATTTGAAAATAGGCATAGAATGTGGCAGGTTAAAAAAGCCTGAAAACGCGTTTTAAGATACAGAAATTTTAAAACCCTATTTGATGTCAATTTGACAGCTCATTCCTTGTTGCCTATTATCTTGAAATTTATCATACATGTACAACATGTAGATAGATAGAAACTTTAATGAGGAAAAATTATGAGCAGGACAATATTAAAAAAAAAAAAAAAATTATAAAGATTCCCGAAATTGTCTGTCAACTTTTTATAGGAGTTACTGCCATGATGATTTTTCCAATATACATATGCATATATTCATTTGCCATTGTTGAAGGTGCAAATGTGTTTAGGTATGTGACACAGGCTGTTTAGAGCCTCTAGTGTTTTTTAAAGTCGCAGAATGACATACATAGAGATTACAATCCGGGGGCAGCGACGACATAAACTGTATAGAGCTTTTTTAGCTCACCTGGCCCAAAGTGCCAAGCGAGCTTTTCTCATCACTTGGCGTCCATCGTCGTTAACTTTTACACAAATATTCTCCTCTGAAACTGCTAGGCCAAATTTAACCAAACATGGCCACAATCATCATTGGGGTATCTAGTATAGAGAAAATCTGACAGAACAGAAATGTTTAGAATGTTGAGCTCTACTAATTGTTCTCATATGTCAAGACTGTCAAACGACTTTTTATAGGAGTAATTGCCCTTAAGTGACAAGTTTTACCTTTTATTCATTTTTGCCTATTATCTTGAAAACTATAATAGATAGATCTAGAGAAAAAAATTAAATTGCATGAATGGTTAGGAAGACAAGTTATACAAATAAGTCTAATGGTCTAAATCAGCAGTTGACTCCTTGTTAGAGTTATTGCCCTTTGATGACGATTTTTACTAATTTTTTGCGTTTTTGTCGTAGATTTTCATAATGATAATAGATAGATAGAAACTTAAATGAGCAAAAATGATCAAGCTTCAATTTAGTCGGAATGGAGTTATTGCCCTTTAATGTCTCTTAAGTATCTTTTCTAAAAAAAATGTGTCTTCTGACCCCTGCTGCCAACCAAGATGACCGACATGGCTGAAAATAGAACATAGGGGAAAAATGCAAATTGTGTCTATTATTTTGAAAACCGTTATGAATTGAGAAAATCTGACAGGAGCAATGTTGGAGAGTGTCTTTTGTTGAATATGCACTTAGACCAAGGTGAGCGACACAGGCTCTTTAGAGCCTCTAGTTTTTTAGAAGTTAAAGAACTGGATGCTTCTTAGATTCTATGCAGATACATTATGTTACTAAGCTTCTGTATATTTCATATGTTCATGTCCTTGACCTGATTTTCATTGTTGAGTTACTGCTTGAAAAGTTTTTGGTTTTTTTTTGTTAGGTGTGAAATACTCAATTATTACTAGTAATAGGATAACTATATTTATTATATTTGGGATCCTTGCAAGGTATACATGTTTGTCAGACACAGTTCAATAGACCTTATTCCAGTGATCAAGGTTAAGTTTGTGTGGTTAAAGGGAGATCACACTATTTAACCTACTAATAATAATTCATTGAAATTTTGCAAGTAGACAAGTCATCCTATTCACAAAATTTTAAGTGAAAAAAAATATTGGGGTCATCGATGTTGTTTTCGAGATATGACGTCATCAATAATTAAAGAATCACGTTATTCCGAAATACAGATATAGCGCTCAAAGTTGCAAAAAATCAAAATTATTTAAAAAAATGTTCAACTGTTAATGCAAATACAGTCAAATGTTACTTATACCTTATAAACATTTATTTGTTTCAATTTCCTTATTTTTCAAGCCATTTGTATATTTCCCGTCATTTTTAATTGCTAAGTTTTATAATTTTTTCGAAATAAAAAAAATCTACTAATGTTTTTTCCTTCAAACTTCTGCATAAGTAGCAGCTTAAGAGAAGATTTTAAAGCATCAATAAAAAAGGGGGGTCACCGATGTTTTAACACCGCTAAAAACGTAAATAAGCTTATTATCGAATTTTGGCGGGAACTAAAACTATTTCCTTATGTAACGTTATAGAACGACGTTGCTCGCTTAGCAGCATTTCGTGCAACGCTTGCACTGGGTTGAATTAAACAATAATCGAATAACAAATATAACAGAAAGTAACCACCGACAACCACGGAATAACTGACTTTATTTAACGTGGTAAAGATACATATATACCATGGCGGAGGTGATGATGTTTACGACTGTAAAGTCCTCACTTAATGTAAGATAGTGTTGTAACAGCACAATATAAGAACAAACTGAACACAGAACATCAGGTGACTCATAGTTACTGAAAGCTAGTTTAAAGGCAATAACTTATTATAATTAAATTAACAGAAATATCATTAAGGAAGTTCGTTGCTCAGTTTCAAAATAAATAGCTTTCCATAACTCTAGTATATATTGATAGGGGATTAATTGAGGAATCAAAAAAGCACAAAAAAATATAGGGGTCAATGTGCTTTTTTTCGAGATATTAGCCATTGGAATTTTGGCGGGAAAATGTTCTCTCTTGATTTTTCATAGCTTTATCATTGACCAGTTAATGTTCTCAAAAACTATTAAAAAATAAATAAGATTTTGTAAAGACTTTTACAAATGGCTTATAATTATACATGTAAAAGATTTATAAAAAGAAAAATGGGTGTCCATGGGCAAAATGTTTTAAGGCATTCAAATGGATAAAACCAGAGGATTTCGAAAATCTGACAAAATTCCAAAACATGACAAGCAAACATCCTTAAGAGTTCCAATTTTAATGCACGAAATGCGCATTTCATCGAAAAATATCTGTTCGGCATACTCGAGGCCAAAATGTTTAAAAATCCAAAACCTAATACAAACATTAATGTTCTGACTACTGAACTGGTGGTTACATTGGGAATGAAACGTCCACCGGCAGTGGCATTGTTATGTTCTGACTACTGAACTGGTGGTAACATTGGGAATGAAACGTCCACCGGCAGTGGCATTGTTATGTTCTGACTACTGAACTGGTGGTAACATTGGGAATGACACGTCCACCGGCAGTGGCATTGTTATGTTCTGACTACTGAACTGGTGGTTACATTGGGCATGAAACGTCCACCGGCAGTAGCATTGTTATGTTCTGACTACTGAACTGGTGGTAACATTGGGAATGAAACGTCCACCGGCAGTGGCATTGTTATGTTCTGACTACTGAACTGGTGGTAACATTGGGAATGAAACGTCCACCGGCAGTGGCATTGTTATGTTCTGACTACTGAACTGGTGGTAACATTGGGAATGAAACGTCCACCGGCAGTGGCATTGACCTATTGGTTATAAAAAACTTCTCTAAAATTGCGTCACTGATGAGTCTTTTGAAGACGAAACACACGTCTGGCGTACAAAATTTGAAACCTGGTACATTGTAACTATGATGAGTTAATTGTTGTCTCCTGGCTATGCACGAGCTTTAAAAGAAAGTAATAACGATTGAAATCTGAATAAAATCAGCATTTGGTTTTCGTTAAAAAGATCTGAAAAAAGGCGCAAACACTGACATAATATTGAAAAATCTGTTCTTATTATTTTATTTTTGTTGACCTTATGCATTTCCGTTGGCCATACTTAACATCTTATGTATTATCTAAAGACAAGAATTATATGAATCAATCTAGACTTTCGAATTTTGTCCTGCAAAACTGGATCTTTGATTTTGGTTACTATCTTGAAGACTTGATCGAAAAAGTTTGATTTTGTCTATTGTTATGGACTTTTGAATTGGCTTTAGAGTTCGGTATGTTTGTTATGGACTTTTCAATTGGCTTCAGAGTTCGGTATGTTTGCTATGGACTTTTGAATTGGCTTTAGAGTTCGGTATGTTTGTTATGGACTTTTGAATTGGCTTTAGAGTTCGGTATGTTTGTTATGGACTTTTGAATTGGCTTTAGAGTTCGGTATGTTTGTTATGGACTTTTGAATTGGCTTTAGAGTTCGGTATGTTTGTTATGGACTTTTGAATTGGCTTTAGAGTTCGGTATGTTTGTTATGGACTTTTGAATTGGCTTTAGAGTTCGGTATGTTTGTTATGGACCTTTGAATTGGCTTTAGAGTTCGGTATGTTTGTTATAGACTTTTGAATTGGCTTTAGAGTTCGGTTTGTTTGTTATGGACTTTTTGATTGGCTTCAGAGTTCGGTATGTTTGTTATGGACTTTTTAATTGGCTTTAGAGTTCGGTATGTTTGTTATGGACTTTTTAATTGGCTTTAGAGTTTGGTATGTTTGTTATACTTTTGTTCTTACTTTTTAACCCCTTTTGAAAAATATATCAAATCTCAACCTTTTTTGAATACAGCATGACCCTTAATCGTATATTCAAAAGTCATTTGTACTAGTAATGCATGTAATGTTTGATGCGAAAATTTATAACGCATGTATCAGGCGCTAGCATGGTAATTAGTATTGTGGTCAATTTTTAAGATATGGTTTATGTTTTATACTTAACTTTAAAAAATAGCTACAATCTTGATTAATTATAATGCTTATGAACTTAATTTACGAGTTCTTCACGTTTTTTATACAGTCAAAAATAAGAACAAATTAAATGCCTTTGAATGAATTATGGACATTGTCAGTTTTTAGACGTGATTCGAAATATGGGATAGACTTAACTGCATCTGTGAAAACCTTGTCTTTTGTTAGTTCATTGGAATAGACGCAGTCAACATTGTCACCATATTTTGATTTTTTTTTCAGTAAAAACATCATATATATATATATATATATATCTAAAAATGAAATTAATGAATAACGCCAGCTTATTTCCTTTATTTTCGAGAAGAATCTTTATATCAAGTATGCCTCATAACAACTAAGGTACAAGTCAGCAATCAGAAGGGCACAGCAGGTTCCCGTATCAATGCCGACTGTTTGTTCGAAAATGTATCTTGCATATTTAACACATATGTTGTCAATAAAAAAAAACCAGCAGTTTGCAGATGTGAGCTGTTTTACAAAGTATGCTTTGTACTTTCATTTGTCAGACCCGGCAATATAACGTTGTTTGTAAGAACACGTATTCAAGTTGCGTATCAAGTAGAGTGAATGAAGAACCAGATCTTCATTTGTGGTAGAAGGAAAATAAAACTGGTCTTTGATATTCCAGTATTTCCTCCTTTGTAAGTGTCGCAAGAGTATTTTTTTTTTTTTATTAAGAAGTAAATTGTCATAACAAAATATTTCCATCCTTTGACATTTCCATATGATTATTCCGGGACCGTGGTTGTCTTTTGAAATAGATCTGCGTTAGTGATCATTTGTGGATTTTTGTGTTGATTGCAAAGACTTTAATATTCTTATATTCTTAGTGCCATTTTTTATGTTCTCACTGAGACTAACTTAAACACGGCGGTCCCTAAATGCAAAATATTTTAAAAAAAAAAACTTGTTAAATTAAAATAAGTCTAATACAATGTTCTTCAACGGCAAAGTCCGGGTTTTTAAGTCCTAATCTATACTGATAACGTCAATTATTTACAGTGGACATGGGAAAACAGCGACACTATACTCTAACGTACTACACTGAATCGAAGTTTTTTAAACATTTTTTATTTCCTTCAGTTTAACTTTTACTTTAAATCCCAAAATATGGATTGAGAAGTTCATGATCTGTTGAGATTACAACGAAACGTTGTATACCAACATTTAAGATAGACATTTTGAAGCTGACATTATTTGTAAAGTGCGATGTAGGGTAATAGTGTTGATTTAGCAACGTTCACTTTGCATATTAATGTATACATGTATATATCATTCATAGCAAAAATGTAAAACAATGGTTTACTTTTATAAATTGTAACTTGGATGGAGAGTTGTCTCATTGGCACTCATACCACATCTTCTTATATCTATCTACCATAATAAGCATGCCCGTACAAAAACATTGTTTGTTTGTAGCTGGTATTCCCTGAGATAGACAGTTAAACCAATCGAGCGATCGTAACAGAAACGTTTGGTATCAGTCTTGTATTACAACTCCAGTTTCCGGTGCATGTCAAAACATGGAGGGAAATAAAATAGTCCATTTTTTTCTTAATTTTTTCCTGGACTCAATTTTTTCTGTTTGATTAAAAGTTTATGCTGAAATGAAACATATATATAGATTAAAAAAAATCTTGCATCTTTTTGGGGATATCAATCCAGGAAAGTGGAAGGATATCATGTTTAGTTGAAGTGGTGCGGCCCAGTAAAAATAGCAAACAGAAAGTAGAAAAAAATAGTTTTGACTTCAGGGTTACATAACTTTTTATTCTTCGTGGCATGACCCACTTTTGTTTTCGATTAAATCACAATTTCACATTAGTACATACATGATATGAACATGAACAAAAAGTTTCTATGTAGCATTTTTATTTTTTTATTTTCAAAGGTCAGCTGTTTAGCATGTAAGCCTATGGAGGAGTCAATTACAAGACTGCAACCTGCATAGGGGAATTTTTTCATATGTTCACTGCAAGGAAGTAGCTCAGGTGGACTTTTGTGTGCCCAGAATGACAAAAAACCATGATTTAAGGACTTTTTAAGAAATAAAAATCAAGGGGTATCAAGTTACACTGAAAAATTTGAAATTATGTAATAATTAGGATTTTTTATACAAGACACCATTTAAAAGTATAAAAAGATATAAAGCACATCAGTCTGAGGTAAATTGAGATTCTGGTAGTATTACATACATGATTTTTAATTTAAAAGAACATGGTAAGATTTTTTCCTCCATGAAATCTTCTTCTTGTGATGAAAATTCTTGTTGCGCAGTTTCATTGAAAATCAGTGTAAAGTTGAAGAGACAGCTACATACAAAAGTAATTTTTTTCTTTAGGGTTATTATGTTTATGGCTCAATTGTTGACATTTAGGTAGAATATATATAAAATGAACTTTTGGTGAAAAGATTTTTACAAAATTTTCACTTTACAAGAGTCTATGACTTCTTTTCCTGTCTGCGGCACTGCACGGTTAATTGCAAATTCCATATTTGGGTTGAAAATTTGCTTAAAATGTAGAATTTTTCTAAAACTATCCATCATGACAAGGATTTTTGTGCTTAGGTGTGACAAGTAATCAATATTCTTACCAAAAGCACCAACTTGAGTATTCATTTTGTTTTTTCTTGAATTTGATTGCAAATTTTATATGCATGGGGGTGTGAAGTACAGTCTAAAAACCATCATATAGTAGGCATGTATAAAGACATGTGTAGTCAAAAAAGAGAAAGGTATGGCCATTCTTGTCTTTCAATAGTTGTATTGAAACAAATTCTTCAATATGAAAAAGTTGTGGGGTAGTTTTTCAATTTGACTTAAACAAGAGGCCCACTTGGATAGATTTCATGGAAAAAAGGGGGAGGGGTAAAATATTGAATGTGGTTCAATCAAAGAGAAGACAAAAAAATAAAAATAAAAGATAAGAATTCTCTTCTAGTTTCACAGTATCCAAATAATTAGTAAACATTCATAAAGATAGACTAGAATGAGATTTACAGATCATTTGATAGGCATGACTTATTTTCAAATTTTGCCTTATTTCAGAAAAGGGTACTCCTTTAATAATGGGATTATATTTAATGATACAACTAAACAATTCTTTTAATGGCATTTTTTATGTTCAAATATGGCTACTCAATGAAACAAAAGAAATGGCATTTTTTATGTTCAAATATGGCTACTCAATGAAACAAAAGAAATGATTTATTTTTTTTAAGACATGTCAGTACAGTTATAGGTACCAGTCTTGTATTACAACTCCAGTTTCTGGTGCATGTCAAAACATGGAGGGAAATAAAATAGTCCATTTTTTTCTCAATTTTTTCCTGGACTCAATTTTTTCTGTTTGATTAAAAGTTTATGCTGAAATGAATTATATATATAGATTAAAAAAAATCTTGCATCTTTTTGGGGATATCAATCCAGGAAAGTGGAAGGATATCATGTTTACTGGAAGTGGTGCGGCCTAGTTAAAATAGCAAACAGAAAGTAGAAAAAAATAGTTTTGACTTCAGGGTTACATAACTTTTTATTCTTCGTGGCATGACCCACTTTTTTTCGATTAAATCACAATTTCACATTAGTACATACATGATATGAACATGAAAAAAAATTTCTATGTAGCATTTTTTATTTTTTTATTTTCAAAGATCAGCTGTTTAGCATGTAAGCCTATGGAGCAGTCAATTACAAGACTGCAACCTGCATAACCTTTCCCGAGACAAATGATACAACTTTCTGCACCTGATAAATACTATGGTATGTGACTTAAGCTAATGTCCACAAATATCAAGAACTTTGATGAAATACTGAATCGGACCCAAATGACAACCAGCTTTATGGAAGTCAAAATGGCGATGGGATAAATCTGAAATGTGTATGGCTTCTAATGTCTCAAATGCCAAAAAAATATATTTTTTATTCAACTGTTTATTTCCAACTGGACCGAAAGTAACAAAATGAATATAATAACATTTACTGACTATTCTGACAAAAGTGTGGGTTTTTGTTTTTGTAATTATCTTTTTATTCCATGTAATTGCTCTTAAATAGTAATTGTATTGAAAGCTTTAGATTTGTGTTAGCAAGTATACAAGGTTCGTCTGTCTCTTTGCTGCAGGCTATGAGTCCAAGAGGATACCTCTCCAACAATAGCATGTTGTAAGGAATGGACAAGCTTATATTTAAAGTTTGTCCTCGTTTCAACTTCCTAGATTTTGTCATTGAAAAAGGTTAGAGCCTCGTAAGGTACCCTGAGACTATGGTGGCTCTTTTGTTGAGGTCTATATGGTTTGTATACTCTAGAATGTTTTATCTTTTTTGATTTTTAGGAAACAAACACTGTGAGCATGTTTCAGTTTGTAAACTTTCCACTTCTATGTAGCAACAATCCAGATCTTGTAGTTTCTATTAAACCTGTTCACTACTTCTCAAGTCTCGAAGCGATTTACAGCTTGATATGTTGTATAACTCCTGTCAGTATATTGAACACTAGATGTTGTTTGTTTTAACTTCAATTTTTTTTTAGATTAGTGTCTGCTTCTTTTATTCGTAAACATACCATGATACGGAAAATGAAACATTAAATCAAACAATGGCACATGAACATGTCATTTAGTCTTAGTGGGAGGAATAAATATAAAACAAAAGGGGACGAATGGAAGACTGAGTAAGGTATGATATTAACAAGACGTTCAAAATAGGAAGTCTAATTATCAACGGTAATTCGGAAACAGTTGAGTTTATTTAGATTAAAACAAAAGAATCCGGGCCTGTTGTCTTGTAAATCAGTGATCTACATTTGGCAAAATCTTGTCCCCAAATATCAAAATGGTAATTCCAGATTTTCTTCATTACAAGCGGCAGTGGATTGAAACTACCTGCAATATCTGATAGTTCCTTATCCCATTCCCACTGGTTATCTCCTCTTATCACACGTTCGGAATCCTTCGAGATAATTCTTTTCATTTCTTCCTGATCCGGTAGTTTAGCCGAACCTTCCAATACAGCTCGTATGAATAAAGCTTGATGATCGCTTGAAGGAAAGAATCCTACTTCTCGTACGATTCCCATGAAGAAAAGCGTAGAATAGTTTGCTGGGAGAATATACTTATATAGGTTGCAGATGAGATTACCTTTGCCAATTTTAAGTAATCCTTCTGGTAGGAAGGAAAAGTTGTATTTGTACCCAGTGGCATATATCACTGTGTCAACTGGCAGTTCTTCGCCGTTCTCAAGAACTACAGAGAAGGGTGTGTATCTTTGAAAGCCGGACGTCCTCTGGACAATGTTCTCTGGCAAGCGTGTTTCTAACTTTGGACCTCTGTGACACAAATACACCTATGAAAATACATTAAATCAATCATGTTAAAACATACGTATCAGATATTTTTAGACAATTTTGATAGGATGTGGCCTTGTCCTTTACAACCAAAGACTCTCGTCGGTAAAGGTCATATTACCGGAAGTGAGGTGTAAAGATAGCTAATTCCTTGGAGAAGCCTTTTTGTATTTCTATACTACCACATTTTTGTACCATATGATCATATGTAATCGCCTGGCGTTACCAAAATTACTAACTACTTCATACAAGATCTGTTTTACCTACCATTACATGTATGTATTTTTTTAACTTTTTTATAGACCTACATCCTGGTTTAGCTTTGTAAGAAACCGCAAAAGTAATGCACTATGCCGATGCAGTTCAAAACTCCAAAGTTTTTTGGCTGTCATTTATTCTATTAAAGGTCTCCATTATAATGTTTAAAAAAAGATAAGTGTGTCAACGCTGTTGCTGCAAGTGTGAAAATGTTTATGAAATGTAAGCACTTATGTGTAAAAAACTGTAGTTTGACCACAGTTCTATAGCAACGGTTTATATGGAAGAACATATCCTAGAAAATATGTTTATCTGTTTTCATATTGCTATTAATATTAACTGAAAAAATGAATATAAATGTGTGAAAATGCGCCCTTATTTTATCTGAACAACCTCAGGGGCTTACAAGGGGAATTTTAAAATTGTTTTTATTACTTAAAAATTGAAGGACAAAAAACAGTACCTTATTTTCATAATCAAATCAAGTATGCACAAATGCAGCATATGCTATTTGGTTAATTTGCCAACATTGGTTTTTCATTGTAACGTCTGTCTACCCGGTTCTGACATGTTCCTCTACTCACTACTTAAATACCATTGATATTTTACCATCTAATAAAAGTTTAGACGCTAAGCCTTGTTTTTTTGTGGTTAGCTACGATAAAACATGTAGCTTCTTTTCTTCAAAACATCAAAAATTTAATAATACTGTATGTGGTAATCGTTTATAATAAATAATAAAAACAAATTTTACAAAGATTTTCGTAAACGCTATATAAAATACCTTTTTAGCACACTTGGAAAGATCAAAACTGATATCTATTCCAGAGTAACGCGCTCCCAAAACGGCAACTGTCTGCCCAGCAAAACATTCTGGGTGTCTGTACCGTATACTGTGAAGAACAAAGCCTTCGAAATTCTGTTCTCCATCAATGGTCGGATAACTTGGGGTTGTGCAATTTCTGCAGAAAAATTTCAGCACATGTAACAAATAAGAGTGTAGCAACATAATATGTCTTGTCAAACATATACCAAAATTTTCGATATGATGTTATCGGCAGTTAATGTTTTCATAATCATCTTAAATGTTCAATAACAAAAAATATACAATATGCTGATTTATTCTATAGGTCTTCTTTATAATGAACAAACATTTAGTTTGTCGGTAAACTGTTGTTGTTACTTAAACTTTTAATGAAATGAGAGAAAACTGGCATTTACAAAACTGTTTTAAGATACCATATCCATAGCAACGGTCGCTATTGAAGAAAACATCACAAACATATGTTTCTCGGTTTCCATATTGCTATTAACTGAAAGATACATGAAAGATGCATAAACAAAAAAAATGTAAACACAATTTAATACAATTTAAACCAACTGCAGGCAATCATACCAATACCACCAACTTACCATAACATCGTCTTCAAAAACATACCCACTACAGACGATCTTACTATTACCATCAACTTACAAACCATTGTCATAAAAACTTACCCACTGCAGACAATAACATCGTCAAACTGTTCTGTATGAATATCGTTCTTTTTTCTTATATCACCGTAAGTCAGCAACCATTTGGTATCTCTTGAGTTTGGATTAACAGGTTTGACTTGTTTTATGTCCATGTTAAACTTTGGAAAAAGAATACCACATATCAGTGATCACTTACGACTATGGAAAGACCAAGGGGAGAAAACTCTTGCTTCCACTCTCATTCAGAAAATGGTTTCGCTTTTCAAGTAACTCATCTAAGATTAAGTGTGAAGATGTTTCAAATGCAAATATTTGTTCTGAAACAACGCAAGATACTGGTGTCACTAACCGTAACACGGTTACGCAACGTTTTATATTTTGATAACGTGAAGAACAAATTTAGATTTTCTGGAGAACATTTGTTTACGTTTCTTTCTCTGAAGAAAGTAATTGTATACTATTTGAATTATGATGAGTTTTTTGACAGGCTTTTAGTTATGATCTGCATGTAATCATTCAGACTTTCTAAAGTGTCTAAACGTTATAATTCTTGTAAAAAATGTCATTGTTTGATTTAATTTCGGAACAGTTAAAAGCAACAGATGCAGCAGGTATAATGGCATTTTTGTTACAAGTTTGCATTTAAGGCAAACTCGTCAGTAAACACGGAAACTAAAGAACCGACTGACACTCTGGATTTCAACGATGGAGCTGCTACTCCTATTTGTTCATCTTCCGTATCAGCTTCGTTGTTTACCGACCTTCCCATCGTATGAATACGAATTATGCAAACTGTAATTGATTCAAGCATACCCCGCGGTTGTTTCGACACAAACATCACATGTAAAACATGAAATTGGTCTTACAAGTGGAGTCATTGTTTTAATTTTCTGGAATTTAGGATGTTTTTTGTAAGTCATTTACTTGTATTGGTATGTCAGAAAATCGCCTTTTAATTGTAGCCAACAAAAGACACAAATCAATAATAAAATTTAACAAGATTTATTATACACTAGTTTACAAAAGTATTACACAAAAAGAAATGTCAACTTAACTGTCAAAATATGAGTCCAATCTTTTATCTTTTCTTTATCCGGAAATCTTCACGGAATCCACAGAATATTATATTCAATTGGTCACAATCTAGTATGATGTAGTTTGTAAATAAAAGTGTCAATCCAACTGCAGAGAGTGTTGATGTCTATCGATGTCTAAGTCTATCTATGTCTATGTCCAAATCTCTATATATTTACTAACTTTTGGGTCTGCATTTAAATACTCAAACAGAAATTTCTAGACAACGCTAGAAATATAAATTACGCATCTTTTGTTATGATCATTCTGGAAACGTTATGTAAGTGAAATAGAAAGTTCTAATCATTCCATGAGTATCAATGAATGTTCCAGTGAATTCTAAACTGCATAGTTGTAACACAATGTATTTTATTTTGTACACAATGTATATAAAACAATGTAAACATTCTTAGGCCACACAAAACAAATTAGGCCAACTAAATAAATATAATAGTTACAATATCATAACACCTCCCCTTAAAAAAGTTTGAGTGTAACAAAACTTTTCATGAATAATATGTACAAAAATACATAGTATATACAAATTGTTTCAATAAGTTCTAGATAAAGCATCTGCTATTACATTATCTTTACCTTTAATATGTTTTACAATAACATCATATTCCTGTAACAATAAACTCCACCTAGTCAATCTCTGGTTCTTGTTTCTCATGTTATGTATGAAGGTGAGAGGATTATGATCAGTATAAACAAGAATAGGATGCACAGTGGGATTTAAATATACATCAAAATGTTGAAGTGCAGACAACAGTGCAAAACACTCTTTTCAATAGTTGAATAATTTTTCTGATGTTTTTCTAATTTCTTAGAAAAATATGATATAGGTTTTCAACATTATCATCTGTCTCTTGATATAAAACAGCTCCAACTCCTACATCGCTTGCGTCAACGGCAAGTTTGAATTGTTTTCATAGTCTGGAGTGATCAGAACTGGACTATTAATTAAAAGTGATTTGCTATTTTCAAAAGCGTTTTGACAATTTTCACTCCAGATGAATTTAGAATCTTTCCGTAAAAGATGAGTCAATGGTTGAACAACAGTCGCAAAATTTGAACAGAATTTCCTGTAAAATCCAATCATGCCTAAATATCTCATAAGTTGTTTTTATTTGTAGGAGGAGGAAATTTGGTAATTGCATCCACTTTAGCCGTAATAGGTTTCACCTGACCTTGGCCAACTGTATGCCCTAAATAATCAACAGTGGCCTGACAAAATTCACTTTTACCAAGATTAACAGTCAAATTTGATTGTGACAATCTATCAAAAGTATCATATAAATGTGTTAAATGTTCTTCCCAGCTATCACTACATACAATAAGATCATCAATATAAGCATAACAACAGTCTAAATCTTTTATAACATTATTGATCATTCTTTGAAATGTAGCTGGAGCACTTTTCATGCCAAACGGTATTACAGTATATTGAAATAAGCCGTCTGGTGTGACAAAAGCTGATATTTCTCGAGTTCTCTGTGTCAATGGGACTTGCCAGTAACCTTTAATAAATCAAATTTGCTCACAAATTTTGCTTTTCCAATGTTATCAATGCAATCATCTATCCTTGGAATCGGATAGGAATCAGATTTTGAAATAGAATTTACTTTTCTGAAATCAGTTACGAAACGAAAAGTTTTATCTGGTTTGGGCACAAGCAGACAAGGAGAGCTCCATTCACTGTTACTCGGCTCAATAATATCATGTCAAGCATATATTTAATTTCTTGTCTCATAAATTCAAGTTTGAGTGGATTGAGCCGGTAAGGATGTTGCTTAATTGGAGAAGCATCACCAACATCGACATCATGACAAACAGCAGTGGTTTTGTTTGGCACATCTGGAAAAAGATTTTTAAAAGAAAATACCAAAGCTTTTATTTTTCTCTACGATCAAAAGACAGATGTGCAAGTTTTGAATCTAAATTTGACAAAATTTCTGAATTTTTCAATCTAACTGTCTCTTCCATAGTTTTAGAACTAAAAGGTGGTTCAATTACATCTGGTTTGTCATGATTGTTCTCCAATTTAACCATGGCTAAAGTGGCAACTGGTTTACTTTCACCTTCATTAGTACGCTCAAAATATGGTTTTAACATATTAATGTGACACACTCTATTTTGTTTACGCCGACCTGGTGTTTTTACAATATAATTCAAATCATTAATTTTACTCTCTATGGTATAAGGACCACAATATTTAGCTTGTAATGGATGTCCAGGGACTGGCAAAATACAAGTACCTTATCACCAGGCTCAAAAATCTGTCCCTGGCATCTTTATCATACCATATTTTCATCTTATTCTGAACAGTTTTAAATTGTTCTGAGCAATTTGACAAGCAGTATACAATTTTTCTTTAAATCTAGATACATAGTCTAGAAGATTCAAGTCAGTGTGTTCAGTAAGCCATTTTCCTTAATCAATTTTAAAGGTCCCCTTACAGTATGACCAAATACCAACTCAAAGGGACTAAAACCAAGGGATTCTTGAACAGCCTCTCGGACCGCAAAAAGTAAAAAGTGAACACCATCATCCCAATCCCTGTCAAATTGAAGACAAAAAGTTCTAATCATGTTCTTCAATGTTTGATGAAAACGTTCTAAGGCACCTTGAGATTCTGGATGGTAAGCACTTGATCTATACTGAGCAATCCCTAACTGGTACACGACTTGCTGAAATAAACCTGACATGAAATTTGAACCCTGGTCGGACTGTATAGACTTTGGAAGTCCTACTAGCGTGAAAAATTTGATCAGAGCTTTGACAATAGTAGGTGTCTTGATATTCCTTAACGGAATAGCCTCAGGAAAACGAGTGGAGGTACACATGATTGTCAATAAATACGCATTTCCGGTCTTGGTCTTCGGTAAAGGTCCAACGCAATCAATGAGTACTCGGCTAAAAGGTTCTTCAAAGGCTGGAATAGGCAGAAGTGGTGCTGGTGGTATTTTCTGGTTAGGCTTACCAACAACCTGGCATATATGGCATGATTTGCAGTATTCTGCGACATCATTTCTAAGTCTTGGCCAGTAGAAATGCTGCAAGATTTTAAGGCAAGTCTTCCTTATACCTAAGTGTCCAGCCAAGGGGGTGTCATGGGCAAGACCAATAATTTCTTGCCTATAAATTTTCGGCACCACCACTTGGTATACCACTCTCCATTCCTCCTCTGGGGTAGCATCAGGGGGCCTCCACTTTCTCATTAAAATGCCGTCTTGATGGTAATAGCATTCGGCCACTTTGTCTGCTTCCTCCTGTGGTTGAGCCCTCTTGCTGAGCTGAAGAACTTCAGGGTCTTTATTTTGTTCTTCGACAAATTTCCTTCGGTCTAATGAATGGCTGTTTACGTCTGGCCATGGCATAATTACATTCTTGCTAATACTAGGTGGTCTTATTACGGCCTTCTCTGAGCTACCGGGACCTTCAATATCGGCTAGAAAGGTGTCAGAAAGGTCCATGTAATCAAACTGGTTTTCTTGCAAATCCTCATTTTGTTGTTTTCTAGCCATCGCCCTTGTAACGACACAAGCTGGATACAGTTCAGCATCATCTTCAGGTGATTTAGCATCCACCACCGGTTCACTGGTAACAATTGGTTCAGCAACCACTTTGTTCCTAGCTAGATCATTTCCTAGCAATAATGAAACACCCTCAACAGGGAGATTAGGACGAACACCCACAACAACCGGTCCAGTTATCAAATCTGACTTCAGATAAATACGATGGAGGGAACATCTATACAACCTAACTCCACACCTTGTAACAAAACGGAGGCACCAACAGAAGTCTCCTCGGACAAAGGCAACACACCTTCTAACAATAAAGACTGAGAAGCTCCAGTGTCCCGTAAAATCTTAATAGGCTGAGGAGTAGTATTATCAACAATAGAAACAAACCCATCAGACATAAAAGATTTATAATCCTCCATGTAATCACAAAACTGGCTTTAAAAGCCTGACTCGCAGGACATTCCAACGTATTGGTAACACGAGGTGTCGTACAAGCACTGGTCTTGGGCTTATTATCTCTTTCATTCTTCTTCTGGAGTCTGAAACAATCAGCCATCAGGTGACCATTCTTCTTACAATAAGCACAAGTCAGTGACTTCTTCTCAAAAGTATCAAATTTCGGACTAGACATATTATAACTAGACTGACTCTTATTCTGTGCAACAGGCTTACTAACAGTACGCTCAGTGCTTTGATTCTTGTAATTTCCACTCGAAGTATTAAAATTGTGACCTTTGAAACTTCTTTTATGTGAAAGGGTATAATTATCGGAAATAACAGCTGCATCTTGTAATGTCTCAACAGTTTTGTCATCTAAATGTGTTTTTAAGTCTAAATGAACACATTGCTTGAACTCTTCTAATAACATCAGTTGTCTTAGGTTCTTAAAATTGTTATCTATTTTCTTTGACGTAAGCCATTTATCAAATAGGTCTTCTTTTTCCCTAGCAAATTCAACATAGGTTTGTGAATCAAACTTTTTATAAGATCTAAACTTCTGTCTATATGCTTCTGGCACTAGCTCATAAGCTTTCAAAACTTCCTTTTTAACCGTGTCATAATCAGAACTTTGTTCGGATGAAAGTGCTGAGTAAATTTCAGCGGCCTTGCCCTCAAAAACACTTTGCAGCATTGTAGTCCAAAAAGGCTTCGGCCATTTCAAATTATGAGCAATTTTCTCAAACTGTGGAAAATATTTATCGACTGTTTTTTCACAAAATCTGGGAACCAAACGTATATTTTTTGCTGCATCAAAATGTTCTGATTTCGACTGTACATTAGTGTTACTTTCTCCTTTGACCATTTCAATTTTTATTTTCTCCATCTCTAACCTTTCCTTCATTTCAAGTTCTGCCTGTTTTAATTTAAATTCATCTTCTTTTTCCAATTGTTTTATTTTGAGTTCATGTTCTAATTCAAGCTGTTTTAATTTGATAGCGTCAACATTTTCGACCTTAAGATCAAGAGCCTCTTCACCTAAAATTTCTGCGTCAACTAATTTGTCTATTACCAAATTTTTTATAATTTGTTTTCTCATAGATACTCTAAAGTCTAATTTCAGATGTTTAGCAAGCAACACTAATTCCTCTTTCTTTAAATTATCAAACTTCTCCAGGTCTGGCGTTTTCAAAAATTTACCGGCTTCAAATGCCATTTTGTAGAATTTTGTTGGCTATTTCTAATAAAAATACTGAACAAATATTTTTTTAAAATAAGATATTAACGTTATCCCGGACTTGAGCCCCCAATTTCTGTTATGTCAGAAAATCGCCCTTTAATTGTAGCCAACAAAAGACACAAATCAATAATAAAATTTAACAAGATTTATTATACACTAGTTTACAAAAAGTATTACACAAAAAGAAATGTCAACTTAACTGTCAAAATATGAGTCCAATCTTTTATCTTTTCTTTATCCGGAAATCTTCACGGGAATCCACAGAATATTATATCCAATTGGTCACAATCTAGTATGATGTAGTTTGTAAATAAAAGTGTCAATCCAACTGCAGAGAGTGTTGATGTCTATCGATGTCTAAGTCTATCTATGTCTATGTCCAAATCTCTATATATTTACTAACTTTTGGGTCTGCATTTAAATACTAAACAGAAATTTCTAGACAACGCTAGAAATATAAATTACGCATCTTTGTTATGATCATTCTGGAAACGTTATGTAAGTGAAATAGAAAGTTCTAATCATTCCATGAGTATCAATGAATGTTCCAGTGAATTCTAAACTGCATAGTTGTAACACAATGTATTTTATTTTGTACACAATGTATATAAAACAATGTAAACATTCTTAGGCCACACAAAACAAATTAGGCCAACTAAATAAATATAATAGTTACAATATCATAACAGTATTAACACCGGTGCGTTATGTATACTAGTATGATAGTATGCACGTGTCTCGACGTTCAAAACGTTAAAAATGAGCCCGGGGTACATTAAATCGGACATAACTGTTTATAGATATCTTTTTATTCTGCAGCGCACTATCAACATACATGTACCAATACTTACTTGAGCATTTGTACTTTTCAAATGAACGTAAGTTTTCTGGCACTCAGACTACACATGTAATGCATCAACGTACATTTTGTGTGAAAGGGACATTTCTTTGGACATCTTTATATTTTTCTTACAAATTTCGTGACACGATTTTCGTTTGAATTTTCATGGTGAGAAAAAATACAGTAATTGTACATTTTTTTGGTATAAATACATCATACTTGCGATAATTTTCTGAATAGCAATTTTATCTTTAAATCTGATATAACGTTAAAATTTCACAACATTAACTGATACGGGACACACTTCATGCGTCATCTGATTCTCATATTTTTCGACTCCAACCGTTTTTGAATGGAAAGCGAATATTGCGTTATAAAGGTGTTATGACGTCCATGAACGGGAAAACAAAATATAAATTTTGAAGAAAAAAGAATTCGCTACACTCATTTTATGTCGAACAGCATCATGCAAAATGTTACGCGGGACAAGACACAAATTAAAAGTTTTCGAGCTTTGGACTATTATTTCTCATTAATTTATCATCGCATTGCATGATGCTTGTAATATTTAAAATAAAGAATAAAATAAGCTTTCTTTTGATATATCGCATGCTAGCAGTACATTTTTATATTAATATTGAAATACATGTTTTAGAATAGGTAGAGCACGTTTTTTCGAAGTAACACCAGTATCTTGCGATTAGTAAAAGAAATTGGACAAGATTAGCTATAATTCTAAAATCAACTTCAGTAAGGATTCATATAGAAAATTATTTATTGGTGTTGGATATTCATACATATCATATTTTATACTTCAGAATTGGCATGACAATACGGATTTGTGCTATTCAAATTTGCTGTTACAATTTTGAAGATTATTTTTGATTAAGGAATATATCTCCCTCATACAAAGCTCTGATTCCTTGCCCGGCTTTGGCTATACCGTTTTGTCCTTTTTGGTTTATAGCTCTTCATCTTTTTAATAAGCTTTGGATTTTCAAATATTTTGGCCTCAAGCATCACTGAAGAGACATTGATTGTCGAAATACGCATCTGGTGCAGAAAAATTGGTACCGTTTATGTTATTACATTTTTCACATTATAGCATTTTAAATTTACACTGCTTTTATTTTTAGAATTTACAATTTATTTACCTTAATATATTTTCGAATACCACAATGATCTACAACCTTGTTGAGATATGCTAAGATATCAGTTCGACTTGGAAAAGATGGATAGCCATCCATTGGGAAACCCTCAATTTCCATCAGTTGTTTTGGTATGTTCGTCCTGGAATAATAATGATTAAAATAGGAACTATATGGATATGTGACAACACTACGACAGACATTCTCTATAAAAAAAACCTAGGGAATTTCCATCAGTTGTTTTGGTATGTTAGTCATGATATAACAATGATTAAAATAGGATCTGAATAGATATGCGATAAAGCTGCGGCAGACATTCTCCATTAGAAGCATAGGACTAACACCAAACACAACATATACTTCGTTTGTAATTTACTCAACACTATAAGATTCGCTTTAAATTGCTGAAGTTAATTTGTGTTGCCCTCTATCCGAAATGTGAACCATTCTGTCTGTAACATCGTGGCAACGGTTCTTGTGAAACCGGCTAGAACAAACATCAAACCAGTAGCGACACAATATTTGTATATTAAATAGGGACCTCGCCAAAGTACAGGCTAACACCACTTATTACTAATACCTCGTCTGTAATTGAGCCCAACAATATAAGATCTGATTTAAATTGCTGAAGTAAATTTGTGTCCTCTACGAGGAATTAGAACAATTCTGAATGTGACATCATGGCAATTGTTCTGATAGTTATCCGAGTTGGTCTAGAGAGTTGGACACAATTCATGCGGGGCAGGATGAGACGATTTCGTGATGGGAGAGGAAAAGTGTAATCCGAGTTGGTCTAGAGAGTTGGACACAATTCATGCGGGGCAGGATGAGACGATTTCGTGATGGGAGAGGAAAAGTGTAATCCGAGTTGGTCTAGAGAGTTGGACACAATTCATGCGGGGCAGGATGAGACGATATCGTGATGGGAGAGGAAAAGTGTAATCCGAGTTGGTCTAGAGAGTTGGGCACAATTCATGCGGGGCAGGATGAGACGATTTCGTGATGGGATAGGAAAAGTGTAATCCAAGTTGGTCTAAAGAGTTGGACACAATTCATGCGGGGCAGGATAAGACGATTTCGTGATGGGAGAGGAAAAGTGTAATCCGAGTTGGTCTAGAGAGTTGGACACAATTCATGCGGGGCAGGATGAGACGATTTCGTGATGGGAGAGGAAAAGTGTAATCCGAGTTGGTCTAGAGAGTTGGACACAATTCATGCGGGGCAGGATGAGACGATTTCGTGATGGGAGAGGAAAAGTGTAATCCGAGTTGGTCTAGAGAGTTGGACACAATTCATGCGGGGCAGGATGAGACGATTTCGTGATGGGAGAGGAAAAGTGTAATCCGAGTTGGTCTAGAGAGTTGGACACAATTCATGCGGGGCAGGATGAGACGATTTCGTGATGGAGAGGAAAAGTGTAATCCGAGTTGGTCTAGAGAGTTGGACACAATTCATGCGGGGCAGGATGAGACGATTTCGTGATGGGAGAGGAAAAGTGTAAAACTTAATAATTTTAGTTCAATTTACGTAGAACAACATTTATTTCAGGGATTTACGAAATAAACAATATGTTTAAGTGTACAATGTATTAATTATAAGACATTAAACACTCCCTGCTTTTATCTTGACCAATGAAACGACAAGAGTTATTCAGAAAATCACAAAAAACACAATCTGTCTGCAGGAATGGCAACTTATATATCATTACTTAAATTACCATTATTGATACTTTATATATGAATGCATATATTCATATTCAGAACAATCCCCGTCCCACGCAGAAAAAAAAACCCCGCAACAATGAACAAAATAATTATCAAACAACTAACAGAGAGCGAAAATAGAAAAAAGCAAATTAAACGTTTAATTCCTTTTAGGAGATATAAAAAAGGGCAAAAAAAAAAAAAATAAATAAAAAAAACAAAAAAAAACATAAAACAAAATCAAATAACTAATCAATGAAAGAGAACGGCAAGACATCATGAGACATAGCTTAAAAATCAAAGAATTCAAATTAATTCAAGTAATCAAAATAAACAAACAAGGAAAACAAAACAAGGAATGATTTGTGTATAGAAAAGAAAATATGTTACTTTAACTTACTTAAGATTGCTATACATAGCTGTATGAATTGGATTTCCATAGTCATCATTTAATGTCTGGTCCGTGTAATGCCACAGCCCTCCAATATCATAATTCCTCTCAAAACAAGTCAACTTGAAATTCTTATTTTCGGAGAGTCGTCGTAAAGCTGCCAAACCAGTCAACCCTGCTCCAACTACGGCTATTTTCTTAACATCATTCGATGCCATTGTCTATACCTGTATAAGAAAGGTTGTTGTGAAAGAAAATAATTTGAAACAAGCAAGGTTGCAACACGATACCAAAATGTCTGCGGCCGTTCTCAGTAATACCATACAGAGAATATAGGGGAATAACCGTACGGCTGAAAACATTACTTTATAATCCAAGTTTATATCTTTTGTATTTACCCCTTTATTGTTGATGTTTCCATGGTAATCTGGGCATTTCGAGTATTAAGAGACTGCTTAGATTGTCCTGTGAAGTTACATTCAATGGTGTCCAAACTGTCAACACTTTTCTGAAGTTAGAAGCAATACAAAGGGCCCCAGAGAGTCATTATATTACACTAGGCAAAAACTGCCCGAAAAAAACAATAAAAAATAAGGCCAACTACGGTCTCAGTGCAGTAGCTTTCACACGGCGACATTATGTTTTATAAGGCAATTAAGTAGTCTAAGTCCTATTACTCATGCTAACATCGTCTAATCATATGGTGGTAAATCACCTATAGACACGATGAAAAGTAATCCTACTATCTATGAGGTAGGTCCTTTATTTCTGTATTCTTGAAATTTTCAGGGCATTTTTCTTTAACTTAATCTAAAAATAGCGATTATTCAGTAAAATACTCATGCAAATGATTTTACTGCAATTAAGATGATTTCTTTATTCTGTACATCGTTCATTTCTGTAATCAGTATTTTGTTACCTAATTCTTTTATTTTCGACGGTTATTCTTTTATTATTTTTGCATGCAATTGATTATTCTCTATTCTTTATAGTTTTTGCTCTTTTTTCTCTATTCATTTGTTTAGGACGTTGCTATTCTCTATTATGTAACCCCTATCCAGACCCTTACCTATGGGAGGTAAGGAAGAAACGATATATCTTAATAGTCACATATATAATCCTACCAACTACGAGTTATTTAGTGCACATGGTCTCAGGGAACCAGGCTTCGCAAGGACTGATTATGTAACAGTGGACTGAGAATAGTCAAATTCTCTTATATCTCATGTAAAAAATTGTCAATTCAATATTGCGGTATAGTTTGATGGATGGTAATGATGCTCCAAATGGCCACAAATTGGTAAAAAATCTCATTCAATTTTGAAACCAAAATTGAAAGTGTAAACTGCTTGTAATTGCTAAAATGTACCTTGGATCGAAACTTAAAAATAATGACCAAAGTCATTATGTGGCATGATAAATGCCCCCGAAGTGTATAGTAACCTTCAATCAACATAAGACGAGTCCGTCGAATAAATAAAATTCCTCTATCACTTTTAGTTCTTACAAGAACCTTATTTATCATAAACATTCGTGTTTTAAATGTTGGTATAACCATTATCACTTTTTATTAATTATCATTATATTGACTCAAAAGATAAAGGTCGACGTGTTTAAGCAGAAATGCAGAGAATCTAAACGACACTTGGTCATAAGGGCTGACAAAGTTTTGAAAAACGGTCGGCAATAGAACCTATGCTACAGAGGGAGTTCACTTGACTGTATGCTCACAAAATCCATGACAGCATAATCAGTTTGCAGATTTTGGAATCAGTTTGCTGATTGTGACCATTATGTGGCATAAGCAGAAGTATCTGACAGGAGCAGTCTGTGCGGTTTTATAAATACGCAAGCACATGCATCTGATAGGAAGGTTCTATACAATGCTTCCTGAAGGGCGAGTATTTGGCTCGTTACACGTGAAAGAACCCGTGCACAGTTATGTGAGTTTTCTATATGTGGCAGATTGTATGGCATAATTTTGCACCTTTCTAACACTCCAGCTGTTCCAAGTTGCAGTCTATGTTTCCCAATCTTCATCGCAGTTGAACTACTTTGCAGAACATAAACACATTGTATTAATGATTTAATCTTGTCTTGACTATGCATGACATATTTGCCACTGGACGTTGAGGAGCGACAATCAATAAATTAAAACACTTTATAAGACGACGCCATATAACGTATGTCAAGTGAATAGATAAATTAGTAAGCCCGTCAGCTTAATCAAAGGTTGACGATTAACATGCCCTCTCCTAATTTTTATTTTTAATTTTAAGTGTAATCAATAACAGCAAATGCAGTTATTCGTAAAGGTACCTGACAAAAAATATATAAACAGCGAGTACTTATTACACTTATAATAGTATTACCTTCAATAGGCATACATACCTTTTACAAGTGTAAATTGTATAGTACTTCTAGCGTTTATAGAAATCTATCTAAAATTCGAGATACAGTTGGTACTTACAAATGTATATACAGATTTTGAACAGGCACACATACTAATTGAGTTTAAGATTTAGCACTTTAAGTCTAACTTGTTTCGAGATAAATATTAAAATATCTAATCAAAATGCATACCTTTAGTATATAAAATCGAAGTATTTCCTAGTAAATTCCTCTGCATATAAGACCTAAGTTTAATAGTAATACTTTATGGACTATTTTTTACTTGAAAACTATGCAAATGATTTTAATTGATATATATATTATTCCGTCATAAAATATCTTACGTTGTGTTCCAAATGATAAATCACCAATTATCGTTCGGGAGGAAATATGAAATACAACATATTATGATTGATAGTCAAAAATTGGCAAATGCATAGTAATAAACATACCTCTATATGCATATACAATTAAATATGCTTACATTATTATGTACTAAACCGGACGTTACCATTTTATTCCTTTACAATTTATTCTATATATACAAGTCTAAATTGAATACAACGTTCAAACCTATGATTGCGTTGGATAAAAACCGCAATTTTTATACGTGTGCATTCAAAACAAATTTCTTGGTAGCGGGGTCTAAATACAGCACACACAACATTTTCCAAAAGACCAAAAAGTGAAAAAGTATATTTTAACAAAACTCATTTGACTAGTAGGTCGAACAACAGATGTTCTTAAACCCTGCTGACTGCCATGGTAATTGCCAAATAAACGGATCACCAGATGTAACAAAATGGATCTTAATTATTAGTTTAATACCAAACAGAAAACATATATATATATATATATTTATGTGAAATCATGCTTTATAAATTATGTAATTTGTACTTTAGAAATCATTGATTTATAATAAAAATCTATTTATCAAATTCTTATTGGAAACTTAGTTTAATTATTTCACTCTTGCAAAGTATTCTTAATAAAGGATAGTTATCCTTTTTGATGATTTAGTATATAATTCACGTATTGAGTAATGTTACTCATGCATAAAACCGGGGTTAAAACCAAAAAGCTAGTGAAACCGTGTACAATTTCCTTATAAGTCATCCGTAAGTTGTACATAAGGGGATGTCGTATGAATAGCATTGAGACAATTATCCACCAGAGTCCAAATGGTATGGATGTTAGTAACTGTAGGTCTTCGTACGGCCTTTAACAATGATCAAAACCAATACAGTATAGTCAGATATATAAAAGTCTCCGAAATGACAATATGTGAAACAATTCATAAGAGAAAACCAACCGGTCGACCTGATTTATGACAACAAACGAACGAAAAACAAATATTACAGACAGCAACCACAGAAGACCAATGACAGTTTACCGACTGGGGACAGACACTTAAAGAATGTGGTCGGGATCAAACATGGTGTTTGTGAATAATCAATCCCCAAACCCAATACTGGAACAGTTGTGTCACAAAACAACATCATAATAAACACTAAAATAATTGGAAATGGTCTAACTCATTAGATTAGCCCGACGGACAAAAGAAAAGACACGCAGTATCGATCTTAGAGTATTGAAAGCTTGTTCAAAGTCAGTTACTGATGAAAAAGCATTTTCTGCCAGACTCACAGTCTGATAAAAGAATGACATTGTACAATACCAACATATAAGTACATTGTATCGCCAGGATGTAGGACAACAATTTTTTATAACTGTATAGCAAATTGCAGGATGTAGGACAAGTTTTCTTAACAGTATAGCAATACATATTTTAGATAAGTTATGCTTTAATTGTTAAAGCAAAATTGATTTTAATACCTATAAAAACAATATCAAAGATCTTACAACAGTGTTAAATCGATAACCTTTCAATATAACTATGCTGCCTTTGTTTGCACTTGTCCTAAGTCAGGAACCTGATGTTCAGTGGTTATCGTTTGTTGACGTGGTTCATAAGTGTTTCTCGTTTCTTGTTTTTTATATAGATTAGACCGTTGGTTTTCCCGTTTGAATGGTTTTACACTAGTAATTTTTGGGGCCCTTTATAGCTTGCTGTTCGATGTAAGCCAAGGCTCCGTGTTCAAGGCCGTACTTTGACCTGTAATGGTTTACTATTACAAATTGTGACTTGGATGGAGAGTTGTGTCATTGGCACTCATACCACATCTTCTTATAACTATATTAAAAAAAGAGAGGCGAAATAGAGCAAAGGGATAATCAAACTCATTAATCGAAAACAAACTGACAATGCCATTGTAAAAAAAAAAAAAAACGACAAAAAGACAAACAACAGCACATGAGACACAACATAGAAAACTAAAAACTGAGCAACACGAACCCCATCAAAAACCGGTAAAAACGGGTAAGCAGACCCTGGTCCACTTGTGTCAAAAGAATACTTCAAAAGTTTGGCGATAATTTTACTTTTCAGAATTTTCGGTTTTAACTGCACTTCATATTCTTATTTGATGTGACCTTCCAATGGTTTTAGTTCCAGTACCACTGATAAGTCTTATGTAGCCAAAACAAATTGTCTGGCTAACCTAGGTTTTAGCTGGGAACAAATGAATATAGTTTTGATGACTTTTTAATACATGTGGGTCTGAATGGGGTTTGCAGGAAAGATAATAATGAGCAAAAAATATAGAAAAAAGCAAACGTTTAAAGAATAGACAATAATGGGATGCAAAAATATAATGAATAGAGAAAAATGGGCAAAAAGGATAAAGAA
>JAASAO010001543.1:0-39330 GCA_017311375.1 Mytilus coruscus
ATTTTATTATATTATTTTTTTTTGAAAGTTTTGAGTGATTGAACATGAAATGGACACCGATGCTAAAAAGAAAATTTGTTAATGTCATCAGTTGCAATATATACTAAGTATTACACGTGGACAGGATGTTCCCCAGAAGATTAAGGTTATCAAAATAAGTTGTACACACCCCAAGGGGACACGCTACTGTCATATGGAAAATTACTGGGTCACCTGTAAAATGGTAATCAGCCATGCAACTAATCAGTTAACTGACCCATGCCACTACAATTTAAAAGTTTGTCGTTAGATAAAAATGAAATATTCATTTTGATTAATAGTTTAAGAACTATAAGGATTTATCATAATTATGAAGTGAAATAATTCAACCAAATCGGATTATTTCCAAAAGATTATATTTTTTTACCTAATCCGGGAAAATATAAAATTGTATTTATAAAGGGTCCCATCAAGGATTTTATAGAAATCATTGGTCTCATGAAATGGATCTCACACAGACATTCATAATCAAGATTTATACATTTATTGATTCTATGGTTTTTTGAAAAATCAGGAGGGAAATATAACAAATATTTAGTTTTGATATTGAATTAAATTTACCTTTCCTCGCTATAATTCATTTCATCCAGATTTGTTTTGTTTTTGTTATTAAATTTAAAATTGTTTTCATGCGCGCACTCCAAAATGTGACAGAATAGTCAACAAGTTGACGGTGACCGCTTACTGGAAGAAGAAGACGTAACATGAATTTTATTGAGGGATTTTTAAAGGGTTTGTCCGTACAACGTGTTTTCATTGGTATTTCACATGACTTATTGATTTCGCGCTTCGCCTTGAAGCTCATTATTCAGAGTGATTCAGACAAGATGATGAAAATAACGTGCAAGGTACTTTTTTTTTCGATCATCGTGAAGTGGCAATTTTAATTCCCATTCGTCCTTGCACTCTCCCCCTTTTCAGTAATAGTATATTTATAATTCCACGTCATTTTACCACCCTATCTGGGATATCCGTTATGCTAACAGTAACCCGGGACTTGATATACATGCATGCAATATTAGGGGCGGATCTAGCGAGGATAAAGGGGGTTCCAACTATATGTCTCCATTCAAATGCATTGATCGTTCACAAAAAGGGGAGTCCAACCCCCGGATCCCATCCTCCTTCGACCCGCCACTGAATATAAATATAATTTTTATTTAAAAGTCCTCAGAGGGCCCACTTCCTATATATACAAGATGACAGGGCGTGCCGCTGGAATAAGTCATCTTTCAAGCTTGAAAATATGTGAATAGGTCGAAACTATCAGAAATATACGATAAGGACAAAAAGTTCCACAACTTCGTCTGTCATCTTACTTGGTGTTCTCGGCTGTGTTTTATCAACAACTTTTATCTCTTTTGGCACTTTTGTATTCCCCTGTTACATTACACCCAAACCAAACACACAAAAATATGGGAAAAGGTAACATTTTACCCGTACGCAATATATCATATGAAAAGGTATACATTTTTAAATTTAAATTATATGAAAAGGGTGGGGTAACAGAAACACCGCGGCACCCCTGTCAATTAAGTATTGAAGTGCCCCGGGGATTGATTACACATTGTATATACATGTTTACCTTCAGGAGCACCTGTTTTGTGATATATACAGCTATAATCAAGGATTTAATCACTATACAAATCCAATGCTATAATTAACCGTAAATAACTGCGAGATAATGAGCAATGCGCAAGTTGACAATTGTCTCTTCTCTGCTAAATAATGTACTTGCAATTCACATTCAGATTCATTTGTGAGACCACCGACACTAATAATATTACCTCAAAGTTAGAGGTTCTCCGTTACTGGGAACTTCATATCGGATCCGATCAATTTATTGGTTCCATTCCCCTATTATTAGCGATCCATTTGCAGTGAACGATGAAAATCTAAAGAAGGTATTCTCATTACTGTTGATTTTGCATGATATATAAATAGTATATGTCACCTCACTTCTCCTTCCTACGGCGTCATAGAAAAAAATTAAAATTCGGAAACAGAAAATAATTTAATTCACTGATTGAGATTGGGCTGATGGATTGTCATGGATTGTCAATTTTTTTATTTTCAGTTTTGTTTATCCTTTTATCATATCTTATGCCAGGTTATTTATTTTCAGCACTTACAAGGCAAGGGTATTCCTTTAAAATTCTCCCCCCTTTTTTTCACCACTAACAAATCAACTTGCCAGACGGCGTCACAGAAAACTTAAAAAATGGCCTTGCCAGATGTCATAATTATTTGGACAACTACATGACCTTAAAACATATTCATATAAATATTTGGTATCATTTGTGTGACAACTCTTCACCAGTGACCTGAGATAACCTAAAGCAGGCGAGACATTTCAGCATGAGAAATCTTGTTGGTCCAGCCCAGGGCCTACTAATTACCAAAAAAGAAACACATTTGTATTTCCTCTAGCTTATGTGTATGCATTTTCATATTATGTAAAAATGTGTTACTAAAATTGAGAATGGAAATGGGGAATTTGCCAAAGAGACAACAACCCGACCATAGAGCAGACAACAGCCGAAGGCCACCAATGGGTCTTCAATGCAGCGAAAACTCCCGCACCCGGAGGAGTCCTTCAGCTGGCCCCTAAACAAATATGTTACTAGTTCAGTGATAATGGACATCATACTAAACTGCCTATATTGACCTTAAATATTTTTCAGTCTTGCATGGCCTTAAATGGGACCTTGTTTTACTCCTGTGGTATGATAAATAAGTAACTTTCTTTCCTTTTGCAATTTATACATTAAATATATATATATATATATATATATATATATATATATAATTAGAAATCTGTATTTTCAGGCATAGGCTCATATAAATTTGACTTTTGAAGAATTAAAATAAATCTGAGACAGCAAATGAGTATTCAGCTGCTTTACATTAAAATATATACATGTGGCATACAAAATTATATATAAGGAGCTACCATTTGATTTTTATGGGGTGCTAAGATGAAAAATTTTGTCCTGCTTTTTTTTTAGTTGTAATCTCTGTCCTGCCTTTTTATTTTTACTCTATTCGGTCCTGCCTTTTTTTTTACTAGTTTATCCTGATTTTTACACAAATTGTCATCCTGCCTTTTTTTACCAAGTTGCTCATCCTGCCTTTTTTTCACGCAAACTCCTGTCCTGCCTGTTTTTTTCAAATTTCATCCTAGCCTCCCCATAAAAATCAAATGGTAGCTCCTTAAACAGAGGCGGATTTAGAGGGCCCCCTTTTGGGAAAAATTTGGTTGATTATATAAAGAATCACTGAAGCATGACCGGAGCGGGCCCCTCTTAGGCAGTCAGTGGGCCCCCACTTATGAAAATTTCTGGATCTGCCACTGTATAAAGCCATTTAAAAAGCAATATTTTGCAATATTTAAATTATGTAGGCCCAAATCTTGATAGTTGAAATTGTAAGCCTTAAACGTTAAAAAAATTAACACCCAAAGTTCAAACATAAGAATGACCATATAGTCTTTAATGTATACATGTATGCTATTGCCATGAAACTAGGTAAACTGTCTTATAATTCCTCAATCTTAGTTCATGCCAAGTTTGATTAAACTAATAGTCAATTATTTCTTCTCTATAAGGTCTTTAGTGTGGATAGTGTATAACTTACAAATTATTTGCATACTCCTTCCAAATTTATTTCTTTAAATATTATGGATAAAATAGTAAGTTGGGGATGAAATTACATTGAAAAAATATGTGGCAATTGAATTTTTTTTAGGTAAACATGGTAAAGTAGTAATTTGGTATAGTTTAAAAAGGTCAATATTAGTTGTCTGAAGTTGTCAAACTAAATTATAGACCCTCTAAACATAAAATTGTCCATATTTTGAGTTATAGCTTATTGACTTTCTATAATGTTGATATGTCTACATAAAGATCAGAACTTGGTATCTTTTAATTCAATTTTGTACAAAAAGGTATTAGTTACATATTTCTTTGGCAAAAACTCATAACCCTAATATAAACAAGCCATTAAGTGATTATTATACCAAACAAAACAAATTTCTAAAAAGTCGATCTGCATGCACTACTAGGAAAAAATAGTCACGTAAACATGCACAATATGAACTATCAGGGTTGTTTTTGCCTGTGTGGTATTTGTCAATTTTTTTATTACTGTAATCACGACCAGGAATCCTTGTAAAACTCCTGTGCATATAATAAAAGCTAGCTACCATAAACCAAAGCAATCCCAGATTATGAAGATGTCGTGATGACAAACCCTTACCACTCCTTTTGTTTTAGTTCTTGAAACTGTCACATATATTTTACTTTTTCTTTTTAGCTCACAGAGCTTTTGTCATCACTTGGCGTTCGTCGTTGTCGTCTGTCTGGTGTAAGCTATTTCAAACATCTTTTTTGAAACCGCTGAACCAATTCCTATCAAACTTAAGCTGAATGATCCTTAGAGGATCTTAAATAAAGTTTGTATTTTATTTTCTGTTTCGTCAAAAAATATGGCCGCCATGGCTAAAAATAGAACATAGTGGTAAAATGCAGTTTTTTGCTTGTATCTGAAAAACCAAAGCATTTAGAGCAAATCTGTCATGGGGGTTAAAGTGATAATTAGGTGAAGTTCTATCAACCCTGAAATTTTCAGATGAATCTAGTAACCAATTGTTGGGTTGCTGCCACTAAATTGGTAATTTTAAGGAAATTTTTCTGTTTTGGTTATTATCTTGAATATTATTGATAATAAAGATAAACTGTAAACAGCAAAACTGTTCAGCAAATTAAGATCTACAATAAGTTTATATGACCAAAATTGTCAATAGACCCTGAAGGATAATTGCACTTTAAGGACAATTTTACACAATTTGTTTATCATGTTTTCTTAATTTAAAAAATCTTCTCCGCTGAAACTACTGAACCAATTCCAACCAAATTTAAGCTGAATGATCCTTCATTGTCCTTAGTGCATCTAGAATAAAGTTTGTGTTTAATTTTCTGTTTCGCTAAAAACATGGCCGCCATGGCTTAAAATAGAACATAGGGGTAAATGCAGTTTTATATCTCAAATACTAAAGCATTTAGAGCAAATCTGATGTGAGTTTAAATTGTTCATTAGGTCAAGTTCTATCAGCCATGAAATTTTCAGATGAATATAACAACCCATTGTCGGGTTGATGGCACTAGATTGGTAATTTTAAGGAAATTTTGCAGTTTTATGGCCTGAAACAAAGCTGTCGGTGCCATATAGTTTTACCCTTGTCCGTCATTCCGTCATTCCATCATTCCGCAAAAAAACATTATACGGATTTTTTTGGTAAACGCCTTCAGATATTAGGCTGATTTTTGGTATGCGAGTTAACCATGATGAGTTACAGATCAAGTTTAAGTTTCGTTCCGCTCCGCTAATTTTGGCCTAAATTACGGGCTTTGGACTTTGATAAATTGTTGAAAATCACAGTTATAAGGACTTTTAATTTTTTCTATACGCCTTCAGATTTTGAGGTGATTTTTGACATGTGAGACTACCATCATGTTTGTATCCACATGTGTTGTTGAAATTGCAGATTTTTCAATTTTTGAGACAGGACCATTCATGTCGTTTCGACACATCTAGTTGGTTATTATCTTGAATATTATTAATGATAAAGATAAACTGTAAACAGTAAACATGTTTAGCAAAGTAAAATCTACAAATAAGTTTAATATGACCAAATTTGTCAATTGACCCTTAAGGAGTTATTGCCGTTTAAAGACATTTTTCAAAATTTGTTCATCTAGTTTGCTTACTGTAAAAATCTTCTCCTTTGAAACAGCTGAATGAGTTTCAGAGTATATAGTATAAATTATGTATTTTATTTTCAAGAAACATAGCCACCATGACTAAAAATAGGGTAAAATGCCTTTTTTGCTTATGAAGAAAATATGACAGATACAAAGAACATTTAAATGGAATTTTAAGACACTCATTAATATATATTGAAAGCAAAAATAATCATAAATGAAAGATTTAAGCAAAAATTACAGGTGAGCGATTCAGGCTCTTAATTGAGAGCCTCTTGTTTTAATTGCTTCTGTAAGTAATACAGTCAAGGATATAACTCTGTAGGATTATTACAGAAAAATAACATACATTTGTTATTGTGGACTAAAAATCAAAGAACTGTGATAACATATGTATGTTACATGTTTCAGAGGGACAATATACATCATTAGTTTTGTTAAAATGTATACAAGTTTTATTGATATTATCATTGTATCTCTGTATACTAAAATTATAGAAAGAATTAACAGTTCATAGTTTGTCAATCAGAGGTAAACTAAAGCTTGTAACTTTTCTATCGAAAAAAATCAAATAAAAGACAAAGAAATAATGATCAGAGTCATGAAAGTATCTGTAATTACACAAACATGTAAGTTATTTTCTGTAATAACCCTTTAGAGTTATATCCCTGACTGTAATATATTAATTTGAATTTATGACAACAGACACGTGCAGATTATACTGTTAACAATATTTCAGAGTTTAACCTTGTTAAGTGCACAAATCATAAAAGAATAGTTAATCACGTCATTGTTGTCCAATGAAAAATTAGTATGAACATGATGAAAAAGTACGGGAATGTTTGTTTGACCAGGGTTATAGTCTTTGCAACTGTTGACTGGCAAATAGTCTGTGAAATGAAATAGCACAAATATTTCATTCTTTTTTATACGCCCGTCAGTTTTGACGGGTCATATTATGTATACAAATGTCCGGTGTCCGTCTGTCTGTCCATCTGTCTGTCCGGCATAAACATGTCGCACCGTAACTTGAGAACGACTTATCCAAATTTCATGAAACTTAACATAGTTGTTTCTTAGGATGGTCAAACGATCTGTATACTTTTTGGTGAAAATAAGATTAAAACTTTTTGAGTTACGGGACTTAGTAACTAAAACAGGTGTGTGTTTTTTTTCACATGTCGCGCCGTAGCTCAAAAACAATTTATGATTATTGCTTAAAACTTGACACACTTCTTAGTTATATTAATCTTAAGATCTGTATACTTTTTGGTGATGATTCAAATTTTATTTTAGAGATATTGAGTATTTTGTTAAAAAGGGAGGGTTTTCACATGTCGCGCCGTATCTCAAAACGGTTTATGATTATTGCTTAAAACTTTACACACTTCTTAGTTATATTAATCTCAAGATCTGTGTACTTTTGGTGATGACTCAAATTTTATTTTTGAGTTATTGAGTATTTTGTTAAATAAGGGGAGGGTTTTCACATGTCGCGCTGTATCTCAAAAACAGTTTATGATTATTACTTACAATTTTAAACACTTCTTAGTTATATTAATCTAAAGATCTGTATACTTTTTGGTTTTGATTCAAAATTTTATTTTAGAGATATTGAGTTTTTGTAAAAAAGGGCTTTTGCATGTCAGGCCGTATGTCAGAAACTATTTATGATTATTGCATCAAAATTCACGCACAAGACGAAGGGCGTATCATGCGCTCATGGCGCAGCTGTTTATTATATTATTGTGTATAGAAAAACACATAATGATGTATAATAATAGTTATAGTCATTAAATGATAGTTTTCACCCTTTTTATGTCTAGGGCAAGATATATAGAAGATAAAGAAAAATATAAACAGTTACAGTAGAAATAATTGGCAAAACAAGATAAACAGAAGACAACAAGGCCTAAATGGTAAGACCACTGCTATATAATAAAAGTGATTGCCCTTGAATGGTGACTATTATAAAAATAAGAAGATGTGGTATGGTAAATAAGTGATCTATCCACCAGAGTTCAATGAAGTGGATGCAAGCAATTAAAGCCCAATGACGGCCTTCGATCATGAGAAAACCCATACCTTATCAATCGGCCATTAAAGACCCCAACTTGAAAAGATTTAAACAATCCAAATCAATTCAATGCCAATAACAATTAATAAAAAATGTCTGTGAGCACTCAATCTTACTATAATCTAGGACAGTGGTTCAAATAGCACAACATATGAACAAACTAAAACTGTTGCATTGAGTGGCTCAACTAAAATATCACTGCAAGGCACTAAAACAACTAATGTTAAATCGCGGACACAAAGCACTGAAATAAGAGAACTTATAAGTAAGAATATCAAATGAAAGTTTATTAAAATGTTCATATTAAACATGATAAAATAATCTTATTTTATATTGCTGTTTTTTTCTCCATTTATAAATTTTATTTTTTTTATTTTTTGTTTTTATAGGTCAGACATCTTGGTTTTCATGATCATCAACAGGTCAGTGCTGAAGAGGAAACTTCAAGTTAATACTTTTCAACATTGTGTGCTAATTGGATTAATGTGAAATGAAATGTGTGCTTTCCTGGAAAAAGAAATAGGAGATTTCTACAAAATGGCTATAAACAAAATGGAGTACTTACTATCATAGATGCACAAGAAAACAATTACTAAATGCAACAACCTACATATTCACTGAAGGATTAGGGAGAAATGTAGAAAAAATTGTTGTCGAAATAAACAACTGCTTTATCCATTCATGTACATGGCTCCGTCATATCAAATATACAGAGGTAGATGTTAGAAGAACAGATTGCAAAATGTTCTCTACCAATTGAAGGAAGATGTCTGGTGGATGGAATTATTTATACACTGAACTGTTATGTAGGGGATTGAATAACTGTACACAGCAGCTGAAACAGAAGACAAAATTAAATTAACATGAAAAGTGTTGATTAGTCCCCTACCGACGAAGTCAAAGGGGACTTTAGGTTTGCACTCCGTCCGTCTGTCTGTCTGTCCATCCGTCAGTCCGGCAAATCAGTTTTCCACACTTTTTTTCTTCATGCTTGAAGATATTGATTTGAAATTTGGTATATAGTTTTATCATGACAAGTTACAGATCAAGTTTGAATTATGTTCCGGTCTGATGATTTTGTGCAGAGTTATGGTCCTTGGACTTACAAAACTCACTTAAATAATCAGTTTTCCGCACTTTTTTTTGTTATGCTTGAAGATATTGATTTAATAATTGGTATATAGTTTTATCATGACAAGTTACAAATCAAGTTCGAATTTTGTTCCGGTCTGATGATTTTGTGCAGAGTTATGGTCCTTGGACTTAAAAAATTCACTGTCATGACTGTAATAATCAGTTTTCCACTTTTTTCGTCATGCTTGAATATATTGACTTTATATTTGTTATATAGTTTACACCATGACAAGATATAGATCAAGTTAGCATTTTGTTCCAGTAAAATGAATTCTTAACCGGTAGGGGACTATACTCTCAGAATGCTTGTTTTATTTAATCTGCAAATATGAGCACAATAATAATAACATCACAAAGGGTATGATATTCATAGCGTTTTGCTTATTATTGTATTGTCTTAAACAGCCAGACTATTGTTTTTGTATGTTACTCATTAGTGCAAATTTTATTAAAGTTTTAATTATCTTTTGTATCACTTATTCATACTAGGATAAATTAAATTCATACTGTTTGAACTGTTATGAAATTTCCATAGAGGAAAAATAGGGGAAAACATTTCCTTGGGGGAAATTTGATGTACAGAAATTTCCTTAGAAGAAATTTGGAGAACAATGTTTTCCTTAGAGGAAATGTGTAGTCTTGAATTTTCCCTCAAGGAAAAGTGTTTGTCAAAAATTTCCTCAAAGGAAATTGTAGTTGACAAAATTTCCTCACAGGAAAAAGTATTTCCTCAAAGGAAAATTTGAAGCCACAAATTTCCTCAGAGGAAATAGAATTTCCTGAAGGGAAAATTTGAAGCCGCAAATTTCCTCAGAGGAAAAAGAATTTCCTCAAAGGAAAATTTGAAGCCGCAAATTTCCTCAGAGGAATAGAATTTCCTCAAAGGAAATATTTATGCAGCAAATTCCCTAAGGGAAATCTTTTTCCCTTGAGGAAAAAACAATTTCCCTTGAGGAAAAATGTTTTTCCTTTAGGAAAATTTGATTTCCCTTGAGGAAAACTACTTTTCCTCTGAGGAATGTTAAAACAAGGGCATAACTTTTCAACAGTGGTGCTAGAGCCAAAAATTTAGGACAAATATCAGGGAACCAATACCAACCAAGTTATCAACTTCATTTTGACTTAACTCCAAAATTAAGGTGACAACTTTGCACTCAGCGGAATTGCAAACTTGTCCCGGAGACTGTTAATTGTTCACTCTGGAATAAATAAACGTTTACATTAACACACTGTTGAGAAAACATTTTCAACATAGATGTGTGTTTTATCAGTGTTGCATATTTTCTTTGACCTACACGAAATAGCCCAATTATATACCATTGACAAAACATACCCGATTTCATTTAAAAACAAAACATTTCACTTTTTTTTCAAACATGAGAGGAATTCATTTTAGCGTATCGCAAACTGGCATAACTGTCGCGGATATGGGTGACATATTGGTGGTGGAATCACTTTTGATTAGAGTGTGGGGGTGGTTTGGGGGGTAGTGGTGAAGGGCAAAACAGGGAAAAATGAATCTTTTCCATATACAAATTAGTGGAGTTTAGAGTTCAGATCTTTAGTTGGCTGCGTGTTGGGGTTTTTTGTGAGGGTGATACCTTTCCTCCATCGTTTCTTAAGGAATATATCTTTATTTTTTTTTATTTTACATATGTCCATGCTACGATTTTTGCTAAATTATTTTTCAAGTCGTTTATTGATCGTCATTGTAGATACTTTTGAGAAGATTTGGAAGTTGGGGTCGTATACAAAACAAGGAATGAGGTAGCTTTTCAATATGTAATGGAGTATAGGATTATTTAGACAACTCAGTACGGTAGTCGGTAGAAAATGTAGGTGTGAGGAAAAACGCATTTCCATTTCGAAATACATACTTTACAATGAAAAACGATGTAAAACTATTTGTTTCGTTTGGACTTAATTCGTATACCATTGTTGTTTTTTTTATTGTTTTCATTGTAGATAACGCTGTACAAAAACAAGAAATTTGGAGGAAGAAGCAAAGAATTTACAAAATCTTGTCCAGATTTGCTTGACGCTGGCTTCGATGACATTACGTCGAGTGTTAAATGCGAAAGAGGGTGTATGTTTAACTATCAAATCATGGCTTAGTTTTACATATATATAGCATGTATAGATGCCAACTTTATTAGAAAGAGTAAGTCAATCAGAAAATATTTGAAGTGAACTTTCACATACAAATTTCATTTATCAATTGGATTACAATTTATAGTAACACTCAATAAATATAAACCAAATATTTCTTGAAAACAAAACCTAATTTTTCAAAGGAACTATGTTTACGGTGACAAATATTTACCAGCGTACAAAATATACTTATATATGCCCTAGTTCTTGTAGCTAAAAGATCACAAATACATAGAAAATATCAGGTGCATGTGTAGTCCACTTTTGTATACAATTTCGATTAATCTTCTGTTTTATTTAAATGTTAAAGGTGGATACTGTATCAGTTTAAGAACTACAAAGGACGTATATTTGTCATAGAAGAAGGAGAGGTTTACGATAAGTTCTCAAAGTATTTCCAAGACCGATCGTCATCTTTAAAATTGCTAGATGGCTACGTATGTATACTAAGTACTTTACACAACAAACACTTATTTTACTATATAATTTGAACAATATTAAACAAAAATTTAAATAATCATATCAACGATATCCACGATTGATTACTAAGAACGTTAAACTACAATGCACTATCTCCTAATATGTTATATAATACTTATATGGTGTTCCTATTTTGCATCCTACATGGCATTTACATATGTTTTGCTAGAATATGTCATAATAAGGATGAATTCAATGAGTGAAGTCATGCATTAACATAGCCAGTGCTTTTACAGGATAACTGTTAACGCAGACTTTTGAAAATTTTACAGTCGCAGCACTATTGGCTATTTCGTGGCGGTCAGTTTTATTGTTAGGAGGCCGCAGTGCACGGAGAGAACCATCGACCTTCGACAAAAATTGACAACCCTTGTTAATTAAGATTGAGTCGAGCGTACCTGCTACATGCGGGATTCGAACAAACAACCTCAGTGTTGACAGGATATTGATACAGTAGTTGAACTACTTAAACCAGCTGGCCACCGAGACCCCTTAACATAGAGAGTGCTTTTACAGGATAACAGATAACAGACTTTTGAACATTTTCAAACATTTTTAGTCTCAGTATGTTCTCTGCATAAACATATATTTTGAAACATTCAAAATTTAACAGCACAGCCTAAATGCCTGATAAACTAACTAATGTAGTTGACATGATTCTCTCGTCCGATGATCTGACTATATGAAAATATATTGACCTCTCATATATACTGTTGATTTCAATTAAATTAGATGATGAAAATTCACGAAACCTATTAGAAGTGTCGTTTCGTGAACGGTGGTATTCATCTAACAACAGTAAAGTAGCTATAATAGCTATCTTCTAGAAGTAGCGGTAATTTGTGGTCTCTTCTTTCCAAATTATGTACGGTCTCCTGATAAACATGAGATGTGGTATGATTGCCAATGAGACAAATATTTTACAAGAAACCAAATGACGTTTATGTAAGCAACTATATGTCACCTTGCGCAATTAAGTGGTCATCATGACTAGACTGTTCATATAACAAGGGATATATGTTCCAATTAACGAAGCAACAAATCCGTTCTCTTATCCTCGATAGTGATATCACCGAAGAGACATTTCTCAAATTTGTACTTGCCATGATCACAATAATGGGTGCCACATATGGGTTCTATAGCAGGATCTGCATATCCTGCCTTATCCCTAGATCACCAAGATGAAGAAGGTGATCGCTACAATGGCTAGGTTTCACAAAAATAAAAAGATACCAGGATAATACGATTCACCTTGTTTTATCTACATCCACGTTTTCAGTACGAAAACTACTTTAGAAAGATATGTACATTCAAGAGGCATACCTTACACAATGGAAGTACCACAGTTTGCATGAGATGATGAAAATTCACGAAACCTATTAGAAGTCCTTTCGTGAACGGTGGTATTCATCTAACAACAGAAGTAGCGATCATTTGTTGTCTCTTCTTTCCAAATTATGCACTGTCTCCTGATAAACATGAGATGTGGTATGATTGCCAATGAGACAAATATTTTACAAGAAACCAAATGACGTTTATGTAAGCAACTATATGTCACCTTGCTCAATTAAGTGGTCATCATGACTAGACTGTTCATATAACAAGGGATATATGTTCCAATTGACGAAGCAACAAATCCGTTCTCTTATCCTCGATAGTGACATCACCGAAGACATTTCTCCAAATTTGTACTTGCCATGATCACAATAATGGGTGCCACATATAGGTTCTATAGCAGGATCTGCATATCCTGCCTTATCCCTAGATCACCAAGATGAAGAAGGTGATCGCTACAATGGCTATAGCTAGGTTTCACAAGAAATAAAAAGATACCAGGATAATACAATTCACCTTGTTTTATCTAAATCCAAGTTTTCAGTACGAAAACTACTTTAGAAAGATATGTACATTCAAGAGGCATTCCTTACACAAAGGAAGTACCACAGTTTGCATGAACCCCGTTTCAGTTTTCGAGTTAAAATAGATATTAGAATTACAAAAAGAACGTTTATCATTGCAAGAGTAATATAAACTAAAAAGACAAAATGTCTGAAACGTACACGAACTACACTGTTGCAGACACGTATACAAGTAGACAAAAGAGTTGTATCACAAACGATAACTAATTTGATCTACTGTTTTATGGTTTCCCCGAAGAACCTTTGAGTGTAGGGTGTGAAAATACATTTATTCCGGGTCCTCTCTGACTTTCACTGATGAAGTAGAACACCTTGATTACTTGACACAATAGTTACGTCATATCAGAAGTTCTGGATGGGGTTTATAGAATAGAGAATAATGGGCAAAAAGTGCAGAATAAAGGGCATAAAAAGAAAGAATAGAGAAAAATAGGCAAAACATAAAGAAAAGAGAAAAGAAGGCCAAAAATAAATAAAGATTAGAGAATTATGGGATGTTAAGTTATAAAGAATAGATGATAATGGACATAATAAATAAAGAATAGAGAAAAATGGTCTATAAAATTAAAGAATAAAGAAAGGAAGAACCCCTTTGCCATCCGGACCCTCATATAAGATATGTGATTGAAGATACTTTTTTTAGGATTTCACTGAAGAGCCAGAGTGTACAGTTTATGCTGACATTTTACCGGGCGGTCTCTAACATTCACTGATGATGTAGAGAACCTTAAATGGTATAAATTTGATAACAAAATATCATCAATTGAGGTGAAAAGTGGCGCGTAAGTATTTGTTCTACTATGAATAATTTACCTTTGACCAAATATTGCCCCGATGAAAATATATTGACAACTGCTTAGTAAAATATTAGTCATTTCTACTTTGAAATTTGCTGTATTACTTACTTGATATCTCCTGTGATATAATATTAAGAATAAACGTATCATTGATGAGGATCTAGAAGGGTCCGTCAATTTCAGTATTCTTTAATTTTTTGGCCATTTCTCTCTTCTTTATAAATTTTGCCTGTTATTCACTATTCTTTATATTTTAGCACCCATTATTCTCTACCTTAATTTTTCTAGTCTTTATGTTTGTGACCCTTTATTCTGAATTTTTGCACATTATTATCTATTCTGTAAACCCATTCACACCCCGTTGTTCTCTTTATCGCAATATCATGATTGTGGCTTTACTGTTTATCTTGTTCATGCATAACATTTTGGGAATTGTACGTATGAAATTGAATAAATATGTACATAGATGTAAGAAAAATGTAGATCCCACATTTTCAATATGTGATTGGCATTCTGTAATGGTAAAACAGCTAGGAATAATGATACCATTTTGATAGAATGGTTACAGTAAGTTTAAAAGGAAAATAATGCTTAATAAATTTGGTGCAACCGAAGAGCTAGCTTGAATTTACCGGCAACAGAAATGTATCATGATACAAGGATTATTGTCTATAAGTAATTGGTTGTTTCACTAGGTGGGTTGGATATCAACATCCTAACTATGGTGGAGATCAAAGTCTGTTTCTGAAAGAGGTATGAAGCTTCTCATAAACCAAATGATGAAGGCGGATTTAAGGATGACAGGATTTCCTCATTTAGCAAGATAATTTTGGTAAATATAAGATTAGATTAGTTTCATCTGATTCAATTCTTAATTGGAACCATCATTTATATGCAGAAAAATTAACGCAATTACAACTGACAACACGTACAACGACCAAATGTAAAAATACGGAAAGCCAAACACGAAATACTACACAGAAAGGTACAAAACCACGAGCTGAAAATTTATTCCCCAAAAGAAATATTTTGTCTCACCAATTAACAACATAATTAGAATCTTTGTTAACGTTTAAGGTTACATATTGCATGACGGGTGTCACATGTGGAGCAGGATCTGTTTACCCTTCCGGAGCACTGAGATGACCCCGCTATTTTGTGGGGTTCGTGTTGCTCAGTCTTTAGTTTTCTATATTGTGTTTTGTCTAATGTTGTTTGTCTTTTGATATTTTTCTTTTTAGCCATAGCATTGTCAGTTTATTACCGACTTATGAGTTTGAATGTCCCTTTGGTACCTTTTCGCTTCTCTTTAAGAAATAATAAGAAGAATATTTATTGCATTGAAAAAAAAAAACTGTCACTGTACAACTATAACAAATAAATACGATATTTCAGGATATTTTTCTACATCTTCAAAATAAAACCTGTTCCGCTCCTAACAGTGCGTAGAAAACATTTCTTTGCTAATATGCAATATTATGAAAATTACGAAGATAAAAATCAAAATCAAATGTATACAAAACACCAAAAACAGGGATGAATTTTGTGAAATTCAACGAATTTATTATCGATACTTCTTTTGTTATCTCGATATGAAACCATTGTTTTAAACATTAAATATAACAACAGAGAATACTTGGTTTACTGTTATTAATCTCTATTGTCAACAAAATGGTAGATTACACAGAATTACAAAACTAATTCTAAATACTACATCCTTCCACAACTTCGATGCAAAAACATATTACTCGTTTCTTAATACCTATTTATATTCGATGTTTTGCCACCTTCATTGTTACCTTCATAGCAATCATTTTCATTGTTAAAGAAACCAGCAGCTGGGGTTAAGATGAAGCTGCTGCAGATTGATTATGACTTGGATAAAGCACATATCCTCAGGACACCCACATCCGTGTTCAGCTGGACTCAAGTGAATAATACCTCAGTAGAGCAGACTGTAACAAAAACAGACGAAATAACCATAACAAGGAAGATATATGAATTCAGATGGGACAGAGCAGCTAAAGTATCAAGTAGGATATAAGACGTTAAAGGAAGGTATATGGCAAAACGTTTTGCTATTTATTTTAACTTCAAGATATCTAATAAACTTTATAAGATATCTTATAATTTTCTTTATAAGATATCTCATAAATTTATGAGATATCTTATAAACTATATGAGATATCTTATAATCTATATAAAATATCTTATAAAGTATATAAGATATCTTATATAAAATATATTTATAAGATATCTCATATCCTTTATAAGATATCTTATAAACTTTAGAAGTACCTTATAAAGTATATAAGATATCTTATAAACTATATGAGATATCTCATAAATATAATAGGATTTAAGATATCTCATATAATATATAAGATATCTTATAAAAATTGATTATATAAGATATCTTATATATTAAATGAGATATCTTATATATTATATAAGATATCTTATATATTATATGAGATATCTTGAAATTGAATAAATAGTAAAACGGCTTGCCATAATGTTTGCTCCTCTCTTTTTCAAAATAACAAGCGCTTTAAAGACTGTTATAAATTAATAGTATATAAATAACGAAACTCAAAAGCAGAAAAATGAATGGTCCGTGTCGAAAATCATAATCAATTGAAAATCTGGTGGAAATGGTTCTCTAGATTTTTCATACATTTATCATTGGCACCTGTTTACTTTCAAAACTATGAAAATAACGAGGATTTTATAGATTCTTATTGGCACTATGGATAAAACTAGAGGTCCGAATATCTTTCAAAATGTCAAAACAAGAGTACCGAACATCCTTAATAAGGAAAATTACACTTTATAAATTTGATGCGTCGTTGCGCTTTTATTGATCTTCCTTCATCTTGACTGTTAAAACCAACAAAACATGTGTTAGCTAATAGTGTATAATGCTTGAATACTCGTGGAGTTGTATCACCAAAATAGACATAAATTGAAGATTCAAATCCAGCTACTAATTTATTGACAGTAATTGCATACATGATGGGTCGATTTATTATTAGTTATTCAATGGAAATAAATCGTAGAGTTGTCACAAGTAAAGCAATATTCATGTATTATAATAGTAAAAAGTGGCCAAAACATTTTGTCGCCTAAATTCAACCTTTCATGACGATTGTAATTTGGGACTAAAATTAAAAAAAAAAAACATCGTGACAGTTTTGGAATATACTCGTTATAAAAGAAGATAGTACTATGGCCAGCATCAGTCAAGGTGATGATGATGGATGGCTGTTAACGTCCAGCGCAAATTAATATGCATATTCAGGACGGGAACATGTTAATGTTATATGAATATTAACCCTGCTTTGTACAAGACCGACACGCTGAGCAGGATTTTAACGTGCTATTTCACAAGGTAACAGTCCGCAGGAAGACATATCACCTAACCCGGACACATTATTCTGATTCCGAGCCTACCAGTCTTTGCTCTTATTCCTTAATGCCGCGTGCTTAGCGGAGAAGCAGCAAATATCATTTTAAAGTCTTTGGTTTGACCCAACCGCGGTTCGAACCACGACCTCCCACTCGAGGCGAACTCGCTACCACGAGACTACCGAGGCGGTCAGTCAAGATGAAGAAAATCAAATTAAAAATAATATTTGATCATCATTATGTGAATATGTAAGCGTTGCTGTTACGGTTATACGGTAATACGGAAATATCTAAATGTGAAATAGGCCGACCTTTATTTCTACAATATAAGGATGTAGCTTTGTACTGACAGGATCTGCCTAGTGCATAGCTCTAATCTCTTGTGAGGTTTGTCAATCATGCTGGTCCTTCAAGTTCGATTATTCTAGTTTAGCTCTTTAATGTTACTATTAGGTTTTGGTTTTCAAATATTTTGACCTCGAGCATCATTGAAGGGACTTTGATTGTCGAAATGTGATTCTGGTTCTGCCCTTAAAACGTAGCCAGTCGCTCTAAGGGTGCCCTCTGAGAAAAGAAATTACCCTGCCCTTTTCAAAAGCTGCAGAAAGTATTAGGTGCAGTAACAGGAGGACCTTTCAATGTAATGTTATATAATTCTTTAAATTGTTCTGGTTGTAATTTGTGATACATAATAAAAAGTGCAAATAACATCAACGGTACCAATATTATTGAACCAGATGCACATTTGTACAATCAATGTCACATCTGTGAAGCTCGTTCCCAAAACCTAATACAAACGTTGAAGAGCTGATAAACCCCGAGGGACCAGAAGTTAAGCAAAATCCGGACAAGGAATCAGAGCTATGCACAAGGAAAAATATCTCATTACAGCAACAATGACGGGAAAGGTTGGAATTCCGTTAGTTGGTGAAACAGAAGTTAGTATTAGCGCTGAGATGTCTGTTAGTATGGGGAGGACTGCAGGAACAAAAAAGTCAAAAACTAACAAATGGGTTGCAGGTATCCGTCAAAATTCCACGGTATTCCACGTATGTATAATTCAATAAATAAAAAATTTAAAATGTAAGTCTACCTATTCCTGTACGCAATTAGCCAATATACATAAATATCATGGTACAAATGATAACATATAATAAAAATTCAGGCTCCATTTTTCATCCTTGCAGATAAAAACATAATAAATTAATTGGCAATGTTTTTTGTCTGAGTCAGAAAAAAATTTCGCGAACATTATTTTTAGTTTGTCGACGCTATCAATCAAATTATTTTTCAAATTTAAGACTATAAGGTATGGGAAAATCTGGATTCAGAATATTATTTTTGTCATTTGCTTGACCACAATATTTTTTTCATCAAATTGGGGATCAGAATATTTTTAGGAAAAACCATAACCCCTTTTATGTTAAATGGTCGTTCCTAAACATGAATTTACTCGTCAGTAAAACATGTTAAATGGTCGTTCCTAAACATGAATTTACTCGTCAGTAAAACATGTTAAATGGTCGTTCCCTAAACATGAATTTACTCGTCAGTAAAACATCACATCCGGTTTTTGGTGGGGTTCGCGTTGCTCAGTCTTTAGTTTTCTATGTTGTGTTTTGTGTTCTATTGTTTGTCTTTTTGGTCTTTTTCTTTTTTTTTTTTTTTTGCCATGGCATTGTCAGTTGATTTTCGACTTATGAGTTTGAATGTCCCTTTGGTATCTTTCGCCTCTCTTTTAGAATAATAAATACATATATAATTATATTATTCAATGTTATCAACAAGATACAAGAAAAAGAACGAATAACAGACAACATCAACACTAATTACTAATTTACATAAAGTGCAATGAGATAAAGTGCAATAAATTATACAAAACACACAAATTAATACACAACAGTACATAAAAATAAAACATTTCAATACATTACTTTTGATCTAAGAAAGCACAGCTCAACACAGAAATGTAAAAGTAGTCGATCTCACATATGACACAGTTTAATAATGTGTACGGTATATGCTACATCAAGAGTATTTTACAGCATGCACAGCTTTTATATCGTATTCAATACACTTACTTAGCTTATCAGACAAATGAAGTATATTTATTTTATATGTGTCAGTTGTGTAACTGAAACAATTTATCTTGTATAAACTTTAGATTCTCTCAAGGGTTAATTCAAAAAACGGAAATACAAATTTTGGACGATTTTATGGAAAATATAAATATTTTCCAATCAAATGCCTCTAACGCCCTTGAATTCACCATTGTCTCTTAAGCCTTGTGTTGACAGTGAAGTTACCATTTTGCTATATCTTTATAGATTAATAATGTCAATTTGCGTCTTCTTTCTATGGGCCTCGTAAAACACATTTGTTCGATTTAATATTTCAAAAAGCCATCCAAGTATGCCAAAATTAAGTGACAATTGCTGAAAATATTTAGCAAATGAACATTTTGTTTTGTCTGAATTCCCATTGTACTATAACTATTCTTATATGAGTCAAAGTGTTCTCAGAACGAAACAGCACATCTCAAAATGATTCTCTCCATGACTAGCTATCAAAAGACAATCTTTACAAAAATTACTTTTTGTTTTTGTAACAACACCTGCAGTGTTAGGTTCAGTATGAGTATCTATCTGCATGCACAATTTTAGCCATCACACAGTAAGAAACTTTTAAAACTTTACCTGCTAAAAAATCTTTGTATGAAATTGATATCTTTTTATAATTGTAGAGTTTCGATGACATCGAAATTACCAAGGAAATATCAACATTCCATTCACTGCCATATTGTATTACGGAGATGACACAGAACGCACAATAACAGAAAAGGTGTGTTTTATGGATGTCAGTTCTTTGATTTTCATACTGAATTCAACGAAACAAGAGTGTCAACTAAACATTCCGTACCTTTTGTATTTTGCAAAGAGCCTTGATGGGATCAGGATCTTCATTTTGTTTCTTTTATCTTTTAGGTAATTTTTCTCTATTATTTGTATTGTTTCTTATTATTCTCTATTCTTTACATTGTAGCACCCTAATATTCTCTGTTCATTATTTTTGGTCCTATTTTCCATATTCTGTATATTTTTCATCCATTTTTCTTTTAGATTCGCCCATCTTCTCTGTTATGTAAACCCCATCAAAACCTTCATGCATAACAAACAATCTTATCTTTTCATTTTATACCACATATCTATGTTCATGTATAGTTATTATGCTTATTTTTCTTATAATATATATTATATATGCAAGTAGATGTTTGTATATTGTGTTTCTTGGTGTTCAAACCACTTCCAATAGCATTGGATTCAATTCAATTCAATTCAATTCAAAGTTTTATTTAGAGTCGATATTCAATAAACTACATTAGTCCATCGGCTAGTAAGGTAAAATTTCAGTTTTGTGTTACACCCTGGGTACCGCAATTTTTTGTATAAATCTATAGAGTAATGTCTGAAGAATATTTTGAGGGTGTTATACTTTTGAGAAAGTGTCCAAAAGGGTTAAAGGGACTTATTTAAGAGTATATCAAAATTTCGTTTTACACTATATACAGAAATATGAAAAATAACCAAGTATTTGGTACTATTTTTATTTAATTGAACAAATCATATCTTATTAAAATGGAGGCTAATTTTTTTAATTTTTAAATCCTAGAGGACCAAGAAAAAAGGGGAGGTAATTTCCAAAATTCTTGATTTCGAATGAAAAAAGCATACATACTAGTTTTCTTGATAAAAGGTATATTTTTACATTGAAACATAGAGCATCAAGTAACTAAAGGCTGTTGAAAAACATTCAATGGTAAGAAGAAAAAAAATAGAATCAACGACAAACACAAACATAAGCAACCAGATATGGACGATTCTGTCACGTATTTATACATCACATTCATGAAATAAATCACATATGACTAAAAACATAAAATAACTGTCAGGGTTTCTTGATCTATATTAAAGTTTTTTAACAACAGAATCACCACATTTTAAGGTCACGAAGAAGGTGAATCTATAGAATCATCATCAGTTTCGTCACCTGCATCTACCGAATTATCATCATCATCCCAATCATCTTCATCGTCATCTTTAGCAATATCAACGATATGATTATCCTTATTGCTACAATCATTGGAACATTTACAGCCATCTGTACAGGATAAAGCTTGTCGAACAAATGAACATCTTTTGTTGGCACAACCAGCTTTACATGAACAGCTTATCAGAATTAATAAAGCATCTAACGCTGGTGGTTGGTCTAGCCAATTGATACTGATCAAATCGTTCTTACCAATTCAACCATGGTTGTTTGGCGACAGAACAGTGTTGTGTTCAAGAGCAGATTTCTAAATCTTTGCCTGAAAGTTGGCTCGTTTCATGTGCTTTAACATTGCATCTTTTGTTGGGGGCAGTAGATGACAATGAAAGTGTTTTGCATTGCAAAAGATTCTGAATCTTAATTCTTCGATGTTATTAATTTCGTAGCCATATATAGCACACAAAAACCACTCGATTGTTTTTGACAAATCTTCGCCTACCTCTACAAAGGTTTCACCAAGAAAGGATAGACCTTCTGAAAACTCCACAGAACGTGTCAAAACGCCGAATGCTTTGCTTTTTCCTTTACCAGACAAGGCACTTACTGAATCACAACCAGTAAAGGCGTGAAATCCTGGCAGTGCTCTACAACATTCTCCTCAATTTTGCACATTGATTGCATATTTAATAATCTGCATTTGGAAGACCTACCTGTCAGAATAATAATATTAGAACTGATGCAATTATGAAAATAGCAGGCCAATACTTCAACATCAGTGTCAGAAGATTTTATAACAATCATGACAATGGAATCGTAACCTTTGTCAGGTGCGTGTTTTGCATGAAGGAACATTTTGTGTCAGCTTCTTCCTGTTTGCTTAGAAGCTCAGTGCATTCTACACTTGTCACTTTTCATTTTCAACATATATTTTGTGACACATACTTCCATGTGATACAAATAAATCAATACCTTCAAGTGTAAATTTATAGGATTGTTTACTCCATTCCGACACAAAGAATTCAACAAGAGCAACTTTGTTTCTACCAACTGACGAAAATTTCTTCCATTGCCGAGGACACGATGGTGATGGTCTAGAAATATCGTTATGATTCTCCCTCCAAGGACCGGCGATCCAGTTCTAAATTTTTTATGGATATTGTGGGATACTGATCAGTGACAAAATCAATGCGGGAGCTCTTTTGAAACTGAAAGGATGGTTTTAAAACAACAATTGCCAAATCAGAAAAATTACTTCGTATCCTAGTAATGGATTGAATGACCGTGATGCCATCAAATATCCACATGCTTTCCTCAGAAATGGCGTGCATTTGTTCAACGCCCTTTTCTAAAAGACAAGCCAGGACAGATTTATTTGTCTTTACGGGTGTACCATCAACGTTTGCAAGAGACCATAGAAGAGGACCTAATTCAAACTGGAGTACCTCTCGTATATCCAACTGTCTTGTCTGTGCTATGACAAGCAGGCAACCAAAATGATTTCTATCTGCTTTCAATGTGTTGTTGTTCTTATCAGCCATTAACTGCTTACCTTTTATTTTCTTTTGTAAAAATTGTAAGCAATGATGGTCTTTTGATTGGTTTGAAGATATCGATTAACTTTTGAATAGGCCGTTCAGTAATGAAATTTTCTGATGCCAACGTTCCCTTTTTAAACGCGTTTAGAAGGTCACACATTAATTCCGAAGAAGCAACAGTACCCGAGGACAAGTCAGATAACTGCTCAGATGTTTTAAATGGATTTGTCCAGCTTTGCAGTGTCTGAACGAATTTTAAAACGTCAGTTTCATCTCGCTTCATTCGAGTTTTCCCAAGTTCTTTTTGTGCGGATGTTTCAGGGTTAACCATTCTTGCAAATTCTCGACATTTTGATTATATTGAAGCTCTTTCGTGTGTATTTAACAACCAACGTTTAACAGAACCTTTATTTAAACTGAAACCAACAATGTCTACTCTTATTTTGTTATCTCTGTTCAAGGTTTGCTCGATTGTTTAGTCAACTGGAGATCTAGAAAATCAATGAGAGTTTCTCTGAACACAAAAACCACCAGATGAAAGATATACATGAGCATCAGGATGGATATTAGTCAGATTTTGCAAATGAAGCAAATAGACATGTATCGGGAATAGTTTTGATAGTCACATGCAAAAAAAACATGGTAACATTTATTCAACACATGCCAAATGAAGTTCCCAATTACCTTCCCTTGTTGCTCTTGTAAATGACAATAAAAGTTCCACCATTTCTATGTAAGAATTCCAGAAACTTTTCATTGGTTCCTCACTTAAATTGCAATATACACTAAATGCCTCAAACAGTTTACCAACATAAGGTGACATCAGCAAAGTTTTAAAGTTGTCGGCTGTTAGATTTCGTCTGATTTGAGATAAGATTGACAGAACAGATGCTTGAAATTGGAATCGAGAAATTAATTCCCATCGAATTAAGCAAAGAACCAAATGCTTCCCAACGTAATCGTTCGTAAGCTTCAAATACAATTTTGTGCAATCACAGCGCTCGATTATAATGTTTACCTTCAAATATACCAGTCAAAGAACCTGACCCAATAACTCCAGACTCCAGCAGGAGATCGCCAAGCCCTGCAACGCCAAACTGTTTCCATATGACTGCTATAAAAGCACATGCAGTGTGAAATCCGCCCATTCGTAAAACCACACGCTCGAATTCAACTGGTTTCTGCCAAATGATTTCTAGTGCTTTTGCGTAAATAAGCTTGATCAAATACTATGACAACTTCGCGTTGACCGAGTCTGTCAACACTGCTTACTGATCTCTGTAGTACCGTTGTTACAGTGTTTAAATCAGTTAGACTTGCTTTAATTACCTGCAAATACCCAATACTATTTGCTCGCGGGACATTAGTATGGTTAGTCATGATGTTAAAAGTAGTCCATGCAGATATACATTGGGAAACATTTTCAAGAAAAAACAATTGTCTAAAAGTGACATTCGACAGAGCAAAAAACAGAAATCTTTTTTCCTAGATACTAAGCTTAGAGATTGAAAGCTGTTGCTTGTTTGCTTGCTAAAATTTGTTTCCTTTGACTGCTATGAAAGCACATGCAGTGTGAAACCTTCATTCAAAGCGATGTTTGTCGATTGAATGACTTAACAATCTTAACTCAATCACCACATAGCTAAAACACAAAATATAATCAAGCACACCTTTATTGAGTTTGATAGAGTGCACCCTTTTCAGAACGAAAATATTTAATCTTAATTTGTCATTTTTTCATAAATATTTCGTTACACATTTACTTTATAAAATAGAAACAACATAAATCGACAATTTCATGTTTGTTTTCAGTTGCAGATTGATAAGCTTAAAGTGCTTATGTGTGCACTCAGGTATGAATATATTGTCGACTGAATCAAAGACGGTAATGTGATGATTTCGGTATTTCACGAGTATTTTCACGTACATATGTTTTATTGAATAATTCATATTTTAGACCATATATATATACTGCAAATAGTTTAAACATTGCATACTGATCAATTCTTAAGTTTAATTCACAAATACGGGTAATTGTATTACAATTTTCTTTATGAAATGAGAAAATATGCCTTAATTTTAACCCAAAAATCGAATTGTTTGTAATGTAAATAAACATTTTTTTTAAACAAAAATTTTCAGTGTTACATTAAATATAATAGTTTTATATCTGTTTTGGTTGTTTATACCTATACTTTAATTTTTTTTCATCGCTTTATATTAAAATATTTAAATAAAAATTACTTAGTCGTGATTACTAAATGAGGGAACCACTGAAAGGGATGTTTTAAACCTCTTTTGGACACTTTTATTTTAGTATAACACCTTGTATTTTATCAATAAGATAATGAAGTTGAATTCTATCAAAAAAAATCGCGGTACCCTGGGGTGTAACACAAACACCTTAACTAGAGCGCTTTTGAAAACTAGCTGATGGACTACATAAACACAAGCTCTAGTGAGCTTTTCAAATCATAAAATAACAAAATATAATACACACATACAAAAGTCATGAAAACAACACAATTTTAAACATATAGTGCATAGTAAGATACCATAGATGACATATATAAGTTAAAAGCATTGGATATATCATTCTTGTTAGTTTTATATATTGGAAGAGAGAACTATCAAATTTCGTCAGGAAAACTAGAAAATCTTGTTCGTATGGACCGAAAAATCAATGAACAGGACCGGGACAGATCAACGAACCTGTTGCATAAGTGGAATACTGATATTCAATGAAGCTCCGGTCCTGTTCGATGAACTGACATCATCAGAGTTGATAGGCTAGTTATCACTGTAGATGAATAAATAAGACCATTCGGTCATCGATCGCGAGGTCCCCGAAAATAGTTGAGAACCTTTTTTATGCCTCCGCCGTCGCGGAGGGGGCATTAAGTTTTACCCTTGCCCGTCTGTACGTCTGTCCGTCCGTCTGTACGTCCGTCCGTCCGTACGTTCCAAAATTGGTTTCTGTTGTCTAACATCCGTCTGTACGTCCGTCCTTACGTACATACGTCCGTCCGTACGTCCCAAAATTGGTTTCTGTTCTCTAACTTTAGTTTGCCTCAACCAAATGTTATGAAACTTATACACAATGCTTATTACCTCAAAACACAGATCAAGTTTGAATTTTGGTTGGTGTCACTTTTACCGTTCTAGAGTTATGCCCCGTTACAAATGGAAAAATTGCTGATTTTTTCGTTTCCGTTCTATAACCTTAGTTTGCTTCAACCAAATGTTATGAAACTTATACACAATGCTTATTACCACAAAACTCAGATCAAGTACAAATTTTGGTAGCGTCACTTTTACAGTTCTTCAGTTATGTCCCTTTATAACGTTATATGCAAGCGGGGGCATCATCTAGCTGTGTCCCATGGACACATTCCCCATTTGTTATTATTCTTTAATAATTCTTATATATGATTGCATATTTGGAAATACGTTGATATGATTGGTCGAGAAAGCTTCCGGTAGCGGTTATTGAAGTGCATTATTTTTGGATAAACGATGGTGACGTTACTACTTTTATATATATTCACATGCAGGCAAATCCAATGAACAAAAACACAATAACGTGTGATAGTCGTTACGAACGAGGAAAACAAATTCTTTACCTGCGATTTTAAAGAATTATAAGGATTAAACACCTTTTGACAGGAATTTATTGGTGTATAAACAGGACCAAGTCACTCATAAACATGTCCTTCGGACTTTTTGTTTGTTTGTGTGTGAATTGGTCAAGTTCTCACCAATAAAAGTTCAATAAATTCAAAGATCTTTAATCCTATAATAACAATAACAAGTAATATTTTCAAATATGAATACTGCAAACAAATATTATATCAAAAGAAAAGTTCTGACAATGAATCATTTGAAGGCAGTGAGCCGATTTGACATTAAAGACTGTAACTTTGTTCACATTTTGATTAAGAGTAGGAGATTTTATCTAAAAGTTGAACAATTTTCCCCAAAAGCAGCTAGTACACAATAATATTACAATCTTATTAAGAAAGTCCATGTTGATTTTTAATTTTGCATGTATTGTAATAAGAAATGCGTTCAAAAATTAAAGAAACTACAGTTTGGCAACATGATTTCCTATTTTATTTGATAGATTTCAAATTTAAAAATGTCTCTTTTCCGCAATCTGATTTATGCACAAAAAATAAGTTTTAAAAGCATTTCAATGTTTTACATAAATGGAATACTGATTTTCAATCTGAAATGTTTTAACATTTTGATATTTCATATATCTATATGTTTCGTATATTTTGTGTTTTGCTTGACCCATATGCATGTAATTTACAAATAAATTTTATATTGTATTGCTCATTCTTGAACTCTGCATCTACGGGCGAGAAGACTTACTTGCAAAAATGTGAGAAATGTATTGCATATAAAAGGAGGAGATGTTGTATGGTTGCCAATGAGACAACTATCCACCAGAGTTGAAATGAAGTGGATGCAAGCAATTATAGGCAAACGTACGGCCTTCAACAATGAGAAAAACCCATACCGCATGTATGTTCTTCGGTTACTTTGATGCACTTGTTAAAAATTAACCCAAGGAATTGATATATAAAGTCATTTGAACATTTTTTACTAAATCTGTTTATATGATTGTTTTATATGTTACTTTCTTTATAGGATACATATTTGTTTCTACATGATATGATTTAATAGAATAAACAAGCATTATTATAATGATTCATTAATGCTTAAGAGTTTTATGTTAGTTCTTTAGTAACAATACAGATTAAAAAAATAATATCAATACGATTTATTAATATAACTGTGTCTAGATTCTGGAATTTCAACAACCATTCGCAGGTGGAAGAAAGGTCCGCTGATGTATGCCCTGAGGTAACTGGTGCCCTTAGGTAACCGGGGGAATTGGTCATCGATTATTTCGCACGAAAATATAGTTCCATATATTGATCAATCTTAATACCACATTGTAATGTGACTTAATACCAAAAAAACAAATAGATACATTGCTTGGTAATATAATTATGATGTAATTAAATAATTTCTTCATTCTCAATGTAGCACTTCATGGACGTTGTATTGTTTATGTTATGTGTTTGTTCAGATGAACTTGTTCATTGGAGATGAATTGGTTGTATTTTGTGGTTTTTTTTTTTAGTGGGTGACCTCAGGTAACTCCCGTAATTAAAGAATAGTAAATACTATGCTATGATATATTATTATGCTGCAATATACTAATTTCTTCATTCTGAATGTAGGACTTCATGGACACTGCACAGCTTATGTCATATATTTGTTTAGATAACTTGAGTTAGATTGGTTATATTTCTTAGGGGTTTTTTTAGGGGGCTGGGGGGTTAACCTCAGGTATCCATGTAATAAAATAGTAATTGATGCAATGCTAGGGTATATAATTATTCTGTAATAAATTAATTTCTTCAATTTAAAATGTAGGACTTCATAGACGTTGTATTGTTTTTTGTAATATATTTTTAAGGTGAACTGAGTTAATTTTGAAGTACATGGGTTATATTCGGGTTTTATTTTTTTTATTTTTGGGGTGAACTAAGGTACCCCCTGTAATGAAAGAATAAGAGATACAATGCTAGGGTATATAATTATGCTGTATTAAACTAATTTCTTCATTTTAAATGTAGGACTTCATGGACAGGATGAACATTGCATAGTTTATGTCATATATTTGTTAAGATAACTTGAGCTTAATTGGTAATATTTATGTTTTTTTCGGAGGGTTACCATAGGTACCACTTGCAATGAATAAATAATAGATACAATGCTAGGGTGTATAATTCTGTAATAAATTATTTTTTCACTTTAAAATGTAGGACTTCATGGACGTTGTATTGTTTATGTAATGTTTTTCTTAAGGTGAACTGAGTTAATTTGAGTAAAATGGGTTATATTTGTTTTTTAGGGAGAGGTGACCTCAGGTACCACTGTAATAAAAGATATATAGATACAATGCTAGAGTATATAATTATGCTGTAATATCATACAACAGATTACATAAGGGTTTTATTAAGCCAGTCTTTATACACTACAGATTACCTGTTTTCACCATCATTCAACCAGTCTTTATACACTATAGTGTATTCAGATTTGTTTTATAAAGGGGACCTCAGGTAATCTGTGTATGCAGACTGGTTTAATAAAGGTGACATCAGGTAATCTGTAGTGTTTTGAGATTTGTTTAATAATGGTGACCTCAGCTAGTCTGTTGTGAATGTAAACTGGTTTAATTAAGGTGACCTTAGGTAATCTGTAGTGTATTGGTTTTTGTTTGATAAAGGTGACCTCAGGTAATCTGTCTATAAAGACGGATTAATAAAAAATATCTATGTATGCAGACTTTTTTGATAAAGGTTAACCCAGGTAATCTGTTGTGCGTGAAGACTGGTTTAATAAAGGTTACCTCATGTAATCTGTAGTGTTTTGAGATTTTGTTTGATGATGGTGACCATAGCTAATGTGTTGTGAATGTAGACTGATTAAATAAGGGTGACCTCAGGCAATCTGTCTATAAAGATTGGATTAACAAAGGTGACCTCAGGCAACCTGTGTATGCAGACTGTTTTCATAAAGGTCACCTCAGGTAATCTGTATATTTAGACTGATTTAATAAAGGTGACCTCAGGTAATCTGTGTATATGGTGTATGCAGAAAGGTTTAACAAAGGTGACCTCATGTAATCTGTCGTGTATGAAGACTGGTTCAATAAAGGTTGCCTCAGGTAATATGTAGTGTTTTGAGATTTATTTAATAATGGTGACCTCAGAAATGTTTTGAATGTAGAGTTGTTCAATAAAGGTGACCTTAGGTTATCTGTAGTGTATTTGGATTTGTTTAATAAAGGTGACCTCAGGTAATTTGTGTAATCTGTGTATACAGACTGGAATAAATGTGAACCTAGGTTATATGTTGTGTATGAAAACTTCTTTAATAAAGGTGGCCTCAGGTAATCTGAAGCGTTTTGAGATTTGTTTGATGATGGTGACCTCAGGTAGTCTGTTGTGTATGGTGATTGGTGTAATAAAGGTGACTTCAGGTAATCTCTGTATTGCGATTTGTTAACTAAGGGTAATCTGTCTATAAAGATTGAATTAATAAAGGTGACCTCAGGTAATCTGTATATGCAGACTGGTTAAGTTAAGGTAACCTCAAGTAATCTGTGTATGCAGACTGGTTTAACAAAGATGACCTCAGGTAATCTGTCGTGTATGAAAACTGAATTTATAAAGGTGACCTTAGGTAATCTGTAGTGTATGACGACTCGTTGAATGAAGATGTGAAGTAAATGAAGACTGGTTTAGGTAATCCTTTATGTAATCTGTTGTGAATGAAAACTGTTTTATTAATGTCTTCAGGTAATCTGTAGTGTATTCAGATTTGTTTTATAAAGGTGATCTCAGGTAATATGTCTATAAAGAATAGTTAAATAAAGGTTAGCTCAGGTAATCTGTGTATGCAGACTGCTATAATAAAGGTTACCTCAGGTAATCTGTTGTGTAGAAACTGGTTTAATAAAGTTCTCACGCAATTTAAGTAGGAAGAATGGTTGAATAAAGATAACCTCAGGTAATCTGTTGTGCATGGAGATTAGTTTGATAAAGCTGACCTCAGATAATCTGTGTGTATGGCAACTTGTTAAATAAATGTGACAGATTACCTGAGGAATTTATTAAACTAGTTTTCATGCACAACATGTTACAAAGGGCTTATTAAGCCAGACTTCATACACTTCACATTACTTGATCTTATCTTCATTCGACGAGTCGTCATACATTACAGATTACCTGGGGTCACCTTGATTTAACTAGTCTTCATACAGAACAGATTACCTGAGGTCACTTTATTAAACCAGCCTACATTCACAACAGATTACTTGAGGTCACCTTTATTAAACCATGCTGCATATAGAGTTACCTGAGGTCACCTTTATTAAACCACTCTTCATAGACAGATTATCTGAGGTCACATTAATAAAACAAATCTCAATACACTACAGATTACCTGAGGTCACCTTTATTAAACCACTCTTCATAGACAGATTATCTGAGGTCACATTAATAAAACAAATCTCAATACACTACAGATTATCTGAGGTCACCTTTATTTAACCAGTTTTCATTCACAAAAGATTACTTGAGGTCACTTTTATTAAATCAGTCTGCATACAGAGGTTACCTGAGGTCACCTTTATTAAACCACTCCTCATAGACAGATTACCTGAGGTCACTTTAATAAAACAAATTTGAATACACTACAGATTACCTGAGGACTTTATTTAACCAGTTTTCATTCACAACAGATAACATCAGGGGTTTATCAAACCAGTCTTCATATACTTCAGGTTATCTGATTTCACCTTCTTTCAACCAGTCTTCATACACTTCAGATTACCTGAGGTCCCCTTGATTAAACCAGTCTTCATATACAACAGATTACCTGAGGTCACCTTTATTTATTAAATCTGCATATACAGATTACCTTAGGTCACCTTTATAAAACAAATTTGAATACACTACAGATTACCAGAGGACTTTATTTAACCAGTTTTCATTCACAACAGATAACATAAGGGGTTTATTAAACCAGTCTTCATACACTACAAATTACCTGATTTCCCTTTCAATATGAGGTCACCTTCATTAAACCACTTTCCTAACATTACAGATTTATTGAGGTCTCCTTTATTTAACAAATCTCAATACACTACAGATTATCTGAGGTCACCTTTATTAAACCACTCTTCATAGACAGATTATCTGAGGTCACCTTAATAAAACAAATCTCAATACACTACAGATTACCTGAGGTCACCTTTATTTAACGTGTCTGCATACACAGATTACCTGAGGTCACCTTCATTTAACTATTCTTTATAGACAGATTACCTGAGATCACTTTTATAAAACAAAGCTGAATACACTACAGATTACCTGAAGACATTATTAAACCAGTTTTCATTCAAAACAGATGGCTTTAGGACTTTATTACTTTACTTTATTCATACACTACAAATTACCTGATTTCCCCTTCAATATGAGGTCACCTTCATTAAACCACTTTCTTAACATTACAGATTTATTGAGGTCATCTTTATTTAACAAATCTCCATACACTACAGATAACCTGTGGTCACTTTTATCACACCAGTCTTTATAGACAGATTACCTGAGGTCACCTTTATAAACCAGTATTTAAACACAACAGATTTCCTTGATGTGACCTTTATTAAACCAATCTTCATACACAGATTACCTGCGGTCACCTTTATTAATCCGGCCTGTATAGACAGACTACCTGAGGTCACCTTAAATAATCTGGTCTTTATAGACAAATTACCTGAAGTCACCTTTATTAATCCGGTCTTTATAGACAAATAACCTAAGGTCACTTTTATTAAACCGGTCTTTATAGACAGATTACCTGAGGTCATCTTTATAAACCAGTATTTAAACACAACAGATTTCCTGATGTGACCTTTATTTAACCAGTCTTCATACACAGATTACCTGAGGTCACCATTATTAAACAAATCTCAAAACACTACCGATTACCTATGTCACGTTTATTAAACCAGTCGTCGTACACAGATTACCTGAGGTAACCTTTATTAATCCGGCCTTTATAGACAGATAACCTGAGGTCACATTTATTAATCCGGTCTTTATAGACAGATTACCTGAGGTCACCTTTATTAATCCGGTCTTTATAGACAGATTACCTGAGGTCACCTTTATTAATCCGGTCTTTATAGACAAATAACCTGAGGTCACCTTTATTAAACCGGTCTTTATAGACATATTGCATGAGGTCACTTTTATAAACCAGTATTTAAACACAACATATTTCCTGATGTGACCTTAATTAAATCAATCTTCATACACAGATTACCTGAGGTCACCTTAAATAATCCGGTCTTTATAGACAGATTACCTGAGGTGACCTTTATTAAACCAGTCTGCATACAGAGATTACCTCAGGTCACCTTTATAAAACCATTCTTCATTCACAACAGACTACCTGAGGACACCTTTATTGAACAAAACTCAATATACCACAGATTTCCGGATGTCACCTTTATTAAACCAGTCTTCATACACAACAGATTACCTAAGGTCACCTTTATCAAGAAAAGTCTTCATAGACAGATTACCTGAGGTCACCTGCAGAAAACAAATCTATAAACACTACATATTGTGTTTGAAGACTGGTTTATAAGTACCTGAGGACTTTATTAAACCAATTGTATATGCACAATATATTACATAAGGGCTTTATTAACCAGTCTTCATACACTACAGTGACATTGCTAATGATATTAGACTTTTGCAGATGACACCTCTTTTTGGTATAGTAGATGATGATCATTCTATAGTAGCTGCTTCTTTGACTGATGGCTTGGATGTTATCTCAAATTGGGCAAAATCATGGGCTGTTCAATTTAACTCAAAAAAACAAAATATATTGTATTCACTAGAAGGAAAGGAGAATCCACCTCAGTCCTGTATTTAATTTTTTTGGGGGTAAATGGCGAAGAGGTTGAGAAAATAAATATTCAATGTCAACTTGGGATAATTTTCAGTCATGAGGTTCATAGAACACACATATTGATATTATTTATAAAAAAGCATGCTCTTTTCTATCTGTGCTTCGTCAGGAAAATATTACCTTAGCTGTATTTGGCAAAACGTTTAGGAATTTAGGTCCTAAATGCTATTCAACTTCGTACTGTATTCGGCCTATTTAACTTTTTTGGATTCGAGCGTAACTGATGTCTTTTGTTGACGAAACGCACGTCTGGCGTGAATACAAAATTTATCCTGGTATTTATGATGAGTTTATCGTCAAGTTAAACATTTATGAGATAGGAGTTCACTTATATGTATTTATTATGCTTTTATTAGACCCATATAAGAGAATGATGATTTTTTTTTGAGCAATTGATCCCTGCAGCTTAAGTCTGAGCGTCTTCAAAATATTAAAATAGAAGCTGCTAGAACTATGACAGGATTACGATGTAATTCATCAAGACAAAAACTTTATATTGAATAAAGGCAACAGTAGTATACCGCTGTTCGAAATTCATAAATAGATAGAAAAAAACAAATCCGGGTTACAAACTAAAACTGGGAAACGCATCAAATATAAGAGAACTAAGACACAACAGAAACACAACATTAAAATGTAACACGCACAGAAACGAACTATAATACAACAATGGCCATTTTCCTGACTTGGTACAGGGCATTTTAAGAACAAAAATGGTGGGTTGAACCTGGTTTTGTGGCATGCCAAACCTCCCGCTTTAATGGCAATGTTAATTATAACATTAAAATGACAACATTACATGACAAGACTACAATACAAATAAATGGGAGAAAATATATGACAGAGAAACACACGAATAATAGCCAAAAAAGGTACCAGGTTAACAATTTAATACGCCAGATGTGCGTTAGGTTTAGAAACTCTGGAGAATAGACGTAATAAACATAAGCTTATACTATTCTATAAAATATTAAATGGGATGCCACCTGCATATTTATATCAGTTAGTCAAGCCATATCTTCCCAGACAAACCCCTAATACTATGAGGAATAAAAAGTACACTTTTCACCCGCCTCTAGCTAGAACTAGCTCTTTTTTTAATAGTTTCATTCCTTCCACTATAAGACTTTGGAATAGTCTTTCTTTGAGTTTACAAAAATCCCCAAGTTTGGGTATTTTTAGAAGTGGATGGAAATGTTTTATTGGACTGATGATATATCTTAACCTTTCAACTATGGGATAAGGATACTTAATAAAAGTCATTGTCAACTCAGAAATAATGCTAGCAACCTAAAATCTCATTAGTTTTATCAGTTCTTATCCGATAATACTTTTTGTACAAATTGTAATCACCCTGTTGAAGACAACCAACATTTCTTATTTATTTGCCCTAAGTACAATGATGTAATACATATCCTATTTGATTCCATTTACTCTATTGCTGACAATGTTGACATAAATATTATTTACATATGATTTTAATATTGCTATTTTTAAAACTGTTCAGAAATTCATCAGTGCCACTCAACGTTTTGTTTGAAATTTAACTAGTTTTGTTTTATTCATTTTTTCTCCTCCACTTCAACATTAATTCATAATGACTTAGTTATAAAGGCTATTTGCATGTTTCAAGGTACTTGAATAAATGTTGAGTAATTGCCTATATATTTAAATATACTGTAAACGCATCATATTTGCTCGTGTGTGCTCATAAGTAGGATGCATGTTTCATTATATTACATTATTTTAAATACAGTTGTTGATAATTGATTTATATCTTGTACATGTAATATGGAGAGTGCTTTTATATGATTTGCCTGTTGCTCAAACCTTTTCCTATTTTAATAAATAAAATACATGTTTGTATGTTTAGATCTAATATCCAAGTCACTTTTATTAAACCATTCTTCATACATAAGTTTCGTGAGGACTTTATTGAACCAGTTGCCATAACACAACAGATTACCTGAGGTAACCTTTATTAAACCAGTCTTGTGTATTGTCAGTCTAAATAGAAAGTAGAATAATGTATTTTTAGTTTATTCTATTTTTAGATCATGTTATTACTACGCATATGGGCACTATTACCACGATTACCTGAGGGTACCGATTACTTCAGGGCATACAGCAGCGGACCTATCTTCCACCTGCGTTTAATATGATAGATTTATTTACACTGATTCTAGAAATATAGGTTTCTTCATACTGATTCAATAAATGGTTGGTTAATATATACTTTTGCCTGAAAAAAGGGGAATAATTGGCTACTTCCGGTTAAGAAAATCCCACTTCCGGCCTCATGTAATAGCTTTATTCACACTGATTCCAAAAATATTTAGTTTGTATATACTTATGCTTGTAATAAGGGGGATAATAGGCTACTTCCTGTTTATATAATGTCACTTCTGGTCTATAGGTTAATGTATGCCCATTCAAAAAACATGGTTTCTATGTACTTTTCAATGAAATAAGTGCAAAATTGAGGACTTCCGGTTCACTCAAATTCATTTCCGGTTGACATATGTCATATGTCACTCAACATTTTATAGGAAGAGCTGATGGCTTGATCATGTACCAATTTGAGGTAATAATCAATTCACCTTAAAATAAAACATTTCAGGAGCAATAACTCCTATAAGATGTCATTGGATTGTTTCAGATCAAATATATAATATCTTTATCACAATAAAGCAAACATTTTGCACTAGTTCTTTTATATATAACTTTAAAAGTGTCAGAGAAATGCAAAAACAAGCAAAAGTCAAAATTGAGAAAATGACCTTGACCTTTGACCTTGACCTAATTTTCTAAGTTAAGACCCAAATGACATCAAATAAAAATTATTAGGTTTATACGGCTTGCGGTTTATGAGTTACAAAAACATAACGACAAATTTATTTAATAAAGGTAGATAACTCTTATAAGATTTCATCATATGGATTCAATGCAAATCAGACAAAATTCCTGCGGATGTAACGAACAAATATGAAAAAATTTTGTTGTTATTCTTTTTTGGTTACGGAAGAGATACAATAACAAGTGTTTTGGGAGATAACTCCTACAAAAAAGTATTCGGTTAACATGGTTAAGCAGGGTCAATTTCAAAGACGCATAAACTGTGCAATATCATATACTAAACATCTAAGCAACATCTTGATACGAAACATGAAATAACTAACATACTTTAGTTATCATCATCGATGATTTCGTGTGATCATACGGCAGCTAGATATCACATTATCTGTTGTGGATAAAAACCTCTCTCTGATTTATTTGAATTTTAACTGGAAAAGAAGACAATGCCCCGCGTAAACGTTTTCCAATGAAATCATTAAGTAGTTTTCTGCATATAATTTGAAACGTTGATTAGCGTAGAGAAATGATAATTTATATTTCAAACAAGAGGTGAAATTTAACTTATCAAAGAAAGATTGAGTAAATTAAATATTAAGACTTACGCGCCGCTTTTCACCACAATTGATGACATTCTGTTATCAAATTTGTACCATTTGAGGTTCTCCACATCATCGATGAATGTCAGAGACCGCCCAGAAAATTGGTTTCATATACTATATATTCCGGCTCCTCTGTGAAATCCTAGTATAGAAAATGATTTTTTAATTGAGTGTCCGAAATGCTTTTCTGGATTAACTCTTTCAGATAAGTCATTTCTGCGTGAGAGAATTAAAAAGTAGAGATCAAAGAAGATTGAATCATTTATCTTAGATAACGTAGTTGACATTAAAATCATAACATATTCTACAAGTCACATCATATAGATTTATACAGCAAATACTAGTAAGGAGACAGATAGTGACTTATTTTGAAGATCGGTTAAAATTAAATTTGTACATACGTAGTCGCATATCAATTTCACAGATGACGCTCTATTGTTGAAATACTTTGATAATTTATTATAAACGTCACCTTCCTGTATGACGAATATTTTTCCTTCATAGTTCTTTCTCTTGTAAAGTATCCAGCTGTAAAAAAAAAAAACATAAAGAGAAAAATACTTTAGGCGAAAAAATATCTTATTACATGCCCAAATTTTAAGATGTATTTCAGAACCCTTCACCATTAAAATGTAGGATAATATTTCATTTACCTAGTCAATTCATACAAGAATTATTATCAGTTCAAAATGATGAGAACTTCAAAACGATGAAGAATCGGGCAATTACAATACGTTTTTTAACTGAATTAAGCTTTTTATTCTTATTTGCTTAGTAAGTTATTTATTTTTTCAGCGACTTTAAATTAAAGGATACCTAAAATACATTAAACCTATCTCATAACTTTGACTAAGACCTTGAAATTGACACAAAGAGTCGATTGATAATACAACTTTACGACAAAAGATTTGATTTCAGCGTTCCGATTGTGTATTTTCGATTTATTATACATTCCAACAGATCTTGCATACGTACAATAAATCTCCAAGTTGAAAGGATATTCACGAGCTTGCGTTTCCTACCATGATTTCACTTTGGCGGGTTTTTGACATTTTTACCTATAATTTCTGTTTGTTTTGCTGACACATTGTTGGCAATATAATGGAATTCTATGCGACTGTCATACAAGTGAGAAGTTTATCTGGCCATAAACCAGGTTTTTATCCACCATTTTGTACATTCTATTGAAATGTTGAAGCTTTGATTTTGTCATTTGATAAGGGACCTTCCGTTTTAAATTTTCCTTGGAGTTCGGTATATTTGTTATTTTACTTTTATCGTTTTAAATAGAGCTGTTACACCAAGGGTTTTAAGTGTAAAATAAAGTAATTTTTCGAGTTTTGGAAGTTAATACGAGTAGGTCGATAGTTATAAAATATCAGTCACAAAGAACAATGTATTTGTTCCAATTGCAATAACTAAAATATAATCCTTTTATTTCCAAAATAGTTACTTCACCATATGAGAGTTATCACATAATTTTTATTAACAATGCGCAACACGACGGATACCACATGTAATTTAGATGAACCTTTGGTATCTCGTTGTGCAAACTATTTATTTTATTTACCTACGTTTGACATTAGTTTAATTCTATAAGTGGTATGCTTCTGTATCTTCTGTATATATTACAAAATCTCTACTTTGGTTTTTGGCCTTTTTTATACAAAACTGAAGACCTTCTGAGAGGAATCATTCTCTGTTTGCAACTGCATGTAAATCACTTATTTAACCTAACGCCATTTGTATAAGATACTCACTTATACTCAAGCCAGAACTCCTGTTAAAATATGCTCTTTCACCATGACCGAGTTTAAAGTGTTTTCCTGTTTTGCTAATATCTTACTTTTCATATTCGGATATAAAGAGCGTGTTTTCATTGTAATATAACTATAGTGAAATTATTTGTGTAGAATTCTCCTCTTCTCTACATTTATATTTTTCAAATGATATT
>JAASAO010001873.1:0-43389 GCA_017311375.1 Mytilus coruscus
AATCCTAAATAAACTACTTAAAATTTACCTTATATTTAATACCCAAAATTATCAAACTAAATAAAGATAAAGCTTTTACATGTTTTAGTTAAAATTTTCCCCATTGATTGACAAACCCGGACAACTCATCAACTCATCAACTCATTTGACTGTCCCTCTGGTATCTTTCGTCCCTCTTTCATAAGGAAAATTGAGAAATCTTTTACATAATAAAAACAGTATGGAATATTTTTTAAAGTATACAAACAAATAAATTGCTATCCAGTCAATACACATATAAACCCTGATATTATGATATTTATTTCTTCCTTATTTAGGGTGAGGGATCAAGTTATTAACATTCACCACTTTTATAATGCACGTTGAATCAAACATTTTTGATATTTGTGAAAGCATAGCAGTTTTATACTGCACTTTCAATATACTTAAAAAAATGATAAACATTCAAATTTACATTTATTGACTAACTATAGCATATATAAAATTCTTTTCTGTAAATATACTTACTTGTTTTTATTCATATGTCCTAATGTTAAACTTATGTGCGATTCAAATTGCTCACAATTTTTCTTGACTTATAAGTTTGAGGAAAAGTTTTATGCACAGTAAAAAAGGGAGATAACTCATGTTTGGAAGTAAATGATATATATATATTATCCTTTCTTTTCTTTGCAATTATGGGAAGTAAAGAATCTATTACAGTAACAGTAATCTATTTCATAAGTTGGGGTTACCTCCACATTTTTAAAAGTATAAAAGTGAAGAAGACATAAGATGTGTGAAAGTAATTAAATTTACAAATTAATAATTATAGAAATATTACTAGTAAATCAATTAGTCCATCACTATAATATATGCATCTATGAATTTGAAATTCAAATAAGAGTTACACATGTATACAAAATTCCATTTTCATGACTCTACTAGAAATAAATATAAACAGTGATAAAAATATAATTCAAGACCCAACATATTTTTGTAGTTGCATCTAATCCACTATCAAGGGAGATAATTCATGCTTAAAAAAAGGATAAATATCAACCATTTACATTGGTTCTATGCCCTTCTTTTATGTACATCTTGAGACACAAAGAATAACAGCTTTGAAATGATTCAATTTTGCAAAATTGAAATGAATAATAGTATGTGTAAAATTCAGGTGAATTTGTTTTCATATTGCAAAAATTTAACTCAATAAATTTAAATTTCTCTTATGAACTCATGGTTTAATTCAGATAAAATGAAAAATAAATTTCACAGGAGTTTTGATTCATGTTAATTTCATGTGAAATTGTTCACGTGAATTTAACGTGAAATTTTTCACGTGAATTTAACATGAATATTTTCACGTGAATTTAACGTGAAATATTCATGTGAATTTCACGTGAAAATAGAATTTTTTAAATTAAATTGAGATTCCCAAGGAATATATGATACATATAATACAAGGTATGAGATGTTGACAAAATTTTTGATTTTCAGTTAATTTTTTATAACTTAGACACCATTTATATTTTTTCACGTGAAATTCACCTGAAATTTTTTACGTGAAATTCATGTGAAATTCACGTGAAAATTTAATGTGAATTTCACGTGAAATCTCTTCACGTGAAATTAACGTGAAAAGTTAACGTGAATTTCACGTGAAATCACTTCACGTGAAATTAACGTGAAATTCATGTGAAATTCACGTGAAATTCATGTGAAATTCACGTGAAATGAGATTCACGTGAAATTCACGTGAGCAAAATTTGGCTGTGTAGTATAAGTTGGTAGCTGCGAGGTTAACATGGTTAAGATCAATGAGTTAAAGAGTTAAGTTAAAGGTAGAGACTTGTTGGTTTAGGTTCAAATCCCTGTATTCTCTTTGTTGTGCCTATTTTTTAGTTTTTCCGTTTTTCTCATTTTGTATGTTACTGTGGATATTTTTGTTATAATAGCTGGTTTTCCCGTTTATTTTTGGATTATTATTGGCTATTTAACATATTTGAAAAGAAAATGATTACATTCAATTTGTCCATTTTTGTTTTATAAATATAGTAAGATTTCATCTGTTTTACTACATATCTTTACAAATGTTTATTCGCAAATCCCTATGCAAGTAAATCATGATGTCCCTAGAATTAGGCTTTTTGATAGAATTTTCGGTAGCATACTTAGAAATAAGTTCGAATATGACTGTCTTATTTTGTAAATTACGGAAGATATTCAGATGCCTGATAATTTAAAGACAGACGTGTTATGTTATATTTGTATTTCTCTAACCAATTAATTGTGAACTTAGATTTATTAATGCATCGTTGAACATGATAACATGGTTATTTAAACTCACTTACAATACCTTCTAATTAAGAAAAAGGCTTTAATTTTGAAAAGACATCAGCACAATAGTTTAAGTTAGAGATACAATGAATAAACATTGATTCATGAAAACAAACCATTTGCCCTCCGGGCTCATGGTTTCTTTTTCAAGAATCAACCCTTATTCATTGTATCTATAATACAGAGACTTCAAATGTTCTGCCATCAATATGCATTATAAATAATCAATGTGTTTAAGAAGTCATCTCTACTCCAAGTTTAAACCACTAGAACACATTTATAGACATTCTTGTTTATCTTTATACTGTAACTGGACATTACATTTTATTTTGCTTGGGTTGGATGAAATACAAAACATACTTACAGTATGATGACATTGGGCAGGGAAAAGTGGGTACCTAATTTGTGCAATCAACTCCTCCGCAGTTTTCATTCCAGATCCTTGAAACTTTAGTGGAAGATTGCACACATGTTGAACATTGTTGAAGTTGTGCACCTTCTTTTTTTGGAATTGTTTGAGGATTTATTTCTTATTTTTCCAGACTTGGGAACTTAGTCATTTTTCAAATATTTAAATGTTCAGTAATAGAGCATTCTCCATTGCTTAAGAAACAGTCATTTGAATCTGATGTATTTTATAATTCTATGTTTTCATTTTCAGTAATAGAGAATATGTCTGACTCTGAAGATGATTCTTTTAATGAATATGAAATTGCACCAACCCAGTGTAAAGTTCTACCAGGGAGAATATCTCCAAGACAACATAAAGTTACATCAATGCCAGGGAGAACATCTTCAAGACAACAAAAAGTTATACCAATGCCAGGGAGAACATCTCCAATGGAAATTACATTAAATCAGAATCAGGATAAAGAAGCACTAGAACATGTTGAAATTTCACCATCTGAAATGGAAATAGCAGCTGACACAGAGACGGAAATATCAGCTGACACAGAGACATCTTATATCCCAACATGCCAAAATCTCATTTCAACAAACACAGACTCTAGGTATAATTTATTAATATATGTAGTAAAGATATGCATGTCTAAACATGTGACTTCTGTAAATTCAGAAACTATTGCGAGGTTTTTAATAATGCAAATAATTCGGCTGGCTGAGTATTGCAATAATAAGAACTCGCATTCTGAAATCCGATACACATATCTGTATGCAGATTTTTCTGAAATCGCAATAATTAATCTCGCTTTTTTGTCCATTCCTCCAAAATGGCAATAATAAATGCACGCAATAAATTGTGAATTTACAGTACTTTATGACAGAATTTCTCCGTGGGATAACATGTGGTTATACAGGGCTAACACCACAATATATAATATAAAATTTGTCTCAAATTTAGCCCAACAAGGTTAGATCTTCAAATTTGCATTAGCAAATTTTTGTTCTTCCATCAGCGGAATTCGAGTCCTTGCTTCTGAAACATTGTGGCAACACCACATACACCGTGTCCTGCCACCTAAATCACTCAACTGGCTAGGCTACTTAATGATATAACTTTGGGTGGTTGGTGTAATAGATATATTTATCGTCCTTCCCTACGCCTATATTACCTTGCTCAGTTGCTCCGTAATTCTCCTATCACGGCTTTGAGACGAGAGCAGGCATTATCAGTGATGTCACAATGTCTGATGAGAAGTTGTCAAGCTTGCTTTCGTCAAGCGTAAAACTGTATTAGGGAGGAGGAAAAGACCAGTAATAAAAAGATAAACAGATAATTTGGTTTCTTTTTCTAGATGTCGTAAAATATCAGCCGCTTGACACAATGTGAAGCTTTTTTGCTAGTTTGCTGCGCTCACTCACCAGAAAGGTTCACATTGTGGCTCGCGGCTGATATTTTTACGTTATCAATGTGTAGAAAACACAGAATTGTATATGTGTAGATAATCTATACATATACAATTGACAATAATAATATTATTTAAGTTACACAAAAAGAAAATTGCAGGCAATAGTAAGATTTTGAACAGATATATCATGTTATGGAGGGGTATTTGCGAAAAATACCAGTCGAGGGACTGTTAAATTTCCTGAGCCGCTAGGCAAGGGAAATTTGGTCCCAAGACTGGTATTTTTCGCAAATACCCCTCCATAACATGATATATCTGTTTAATTACACCGAATAGATTTTGATTGAAACTCTCTGTACTGGTGAAAGGAAATATTTTTTTACTAGTAAGCTGTAATCCATAAACACGTTTATGCATTATTTTGAGGATAAGCAGATACTATCATAATACCGCGGGAATTCTACACGTACTTAAACGCGTTATCGCTGTCTTTATGTAACGTCATAACCCAATAATTTTGGCGGGAAGAGGCTCGCGAGGGTAAAAAAGAAATATCCAAAATGGCAAATACCACGGCATAGAGGGGAATTTGAGGCAAATTCACCGGCAGTGGTGAAAAACATGCAAATTTGTTTGAAATGAGAAAAAAAAGGCTAGAATATGCGAAAAATACATTGGCTACCAACCAATCAAAATCCAGCATTCTTATATAAGGTGTAATTAACCATGAAATTGTGGTCATATTACATGTTCATTATGATAAATTTGGATTTACATTTACATTTAATTCTACATTTGAATTCTTCATTTTCATTATAGTAGCAAGGTGCACCTTACACAGCTGACAACCCAACTGAAATGTATTGGTATAATGAAGCTGACGGGTGAAGAATTAAGTTTGCCTAAATAGAGAGATGGAACGCTAAGAATGAAGTGTGTGAATGGATCCTGGATCCTGGGATCCATTCACACACTTCATTCTTAGCGTTCCATCTCTCCATTTAGGCAAACTTAATTCTTCACCCGTCAGCTTCATTTTTCCACTACATTTCAGTTGGGATATGGATTTAGATTATTATGTTATAGGAGGTGGAATGATAACTATAAACTATAATGTTTGTGAAATTAAAAAGTAACATATGAGCTGCGTCGGATAGAAATCGATCTTATACAAGTGCACGTACATGTATAAGTGTTTGATTGATTTCTGAACATTCAAATACGAAATAAAAGATGAGTTTTGGTCTGTTTTGTAGGGTTCTTATTTCAACGTAATTTTCAAATAGTTACAAACCTTGCGTAGAGATTTTTTCAACCCGAAATAAGTTAACAGATGTGTTGATATTCATTTGCATAAGGTAGATTTCTTTCCGACGCAGCTCATATACTACAAATTTATTTTAAGTTTATGGGTTCCAATTTTTGTGGATTGATGAAAGATGAAAACTGAGAATGGAAACGGGGAATGTGTCATAGACGCAACAACCTGACTAAAGAGCAGAAAACAGGCCAAGGCCACCAATGGGTTTTCATCACAGCCAGAAAATCTTGCACCCTGAGGTGGGTTTCGGCTGGCCCTTCAACAAAAATGTGTACTAATTCAGCGAAAACAGATGTCACACTTAAATTGGAAACTTATAAATGAACCAAAATTAAAAAAACCATACAAGACAAACATAGGCCACATACCCTTACTAGGGACAGGCTCTAAAATGTGACGGGTGTTAAACATGTTTTGTGAGATCTCAACCCTCCGTCTATACCTCTAGCTAATGAAGAATGTAGAATAAACAAACACACAGTAATACGCACAGTAAAACTCAGTATGAAAATCAAGCATAATCCCTCCCCTTAGGGTTTTAGTATTTTTATGCAGTATGCCTAATTTAGTAACATATTATTTATATAAGATTTCCACTCAAACTGATGCTAGGGTGCAATCTTAGACTTGCAGTGAGGTGGTAGTTTCTCTGTGTTGAAGTTCTCACTCTTTTGATAATGTTGATTTGTTTATATCATGGTAACCAATTTTTATAGACTGTGGAAAGACTGTATTTGGGTTGGTAATTGATTACTTGTTTTTGTCCATATTTGGCATATAATAGAATTGAGAATGCAAACGGGGAATGTGTCAAAGAGACAACAACCCCCAAAGAGCAAAAAACAACCAAAGTCCACAAATGTGTCTTCTACACAGCAAGAAAATCCAGCCTTTAAAAAATGCTTTCCTCTTTGAACTTTCAAATTTTTTGTCCAGCTTTATGTTATCTACCAGGTTTGAACTCTAATCTTGATTAGTCTTTTTCTTTGCTTAAACATTTTTAAAGTCATAACAAAAATTGAGATTGGTAGAAAGGTCAGAAACCCACAACAGATGTTGAAAAATATAATAGATTTTGTCTTTGCGAATACCGCAAACTAAATCAAGTTGTAGAAGTTCTTGTAGAGAATAGTCTCTCTTTATCTATTAAAACATGCTATTCTGCACCATTTGCATACATTGGTACCACAGGGGTATTTGTAAGAAAAAAGTTGTCATCAGAGAAGTCAATCTTTAAAAAAAGACTTGCATGGTGCAGAGAAAAAAGGCAATGGACGGTTAATGGCAACTGAAAAAGGTCATTTTCTCAAATACGAGTAAAATTATGATTTCAAAGGATTACAACACCTCTGTCCATCTCACTTTGATGAAATTTTAGCTGAGAAAAATCCTCCTCATTTTCAAAACCGTAGATAATCTGTTTCTTTTCAGATTTCTACAGGAGTTATAATAAAGGTTATATGTAAAAGTCAACTGATTTTGCAGTTAAAACTGATTTTGCAGTTAAAACCTGCTGACAGCCTGCCTGTTACAGTTCGTCTGAAGCCTCATACACTAAATGACAGAAATAATATGAGCAAAATGTTTCATAAACTATTAGAGATTCAGAGGACAACAGAGAGTAAGTTTTAGAGGGAATTTGGTGTCCGATTCGAAAAAAAAAAAAACTGACATAATTTCAAAAAAAGAAATAAGAGAAAGCTCTTTATTAAAGAGAGGTGAAAGATAACAAAGGGATATTCAAACTCATAAGTAAAAAATAAACTGACAACACAATGGAAAGAAAAGAAAAACAATAAAATACAACATAGAAAAGTAAAGTCTGAGCAAGACCTGGGTTGAACTCAGGTGCTCCAGTAGGGTAAGCAAATCCTGCTCTAGATGTGGAGATGAGTTCAGGTAATAAGAAATAAAAATTAGTCACAGTACTTGTTTTAAAGATAAAATTGAAATATTTACAATTTAATCTTTTTATAATATTATCTGATTTTAAGTTCCTCCCCTTGAAAAGCATAACCATTTATTAGTCCCCTACCGACAAAGTTGATGGGGACTTTAGGCTTGCATGTCATCTGTCTGTCTGTCTGTCCATCTGTCAGTCCCGCAAATCAGTTTTCCACACTTTTTTCTTCATGCTTGAAGATATTGATTTGATATTAAGTATATTGTTTTATCATGACTTGTTACAGATCAAGTTCGAATTTTGTTCCGGTCTGATAATTTTGTGCAGAGTTTCATGTATGGTCCTTTGACTTAGAAAATTCACTAAAATAATCAGTTTTCTGCACTTTTTTTTTGTCATTCTTGAAGATATTGATTTGATAATTAGTATATAGTTTTATCATGACAAGTTACAGTTTCAATTTGAATTTTGTTCCGGTCTAATGATTTTGTGCAGAATTATGGTCCTTGGACTTAGAAAATTCAGTAAAATAATCAGTTTTCCGCACTTTTTAGCTCACCTGGCCCAAAAGGGCCAAGTGAGCTTTTCTCATCACTTGGCGTCCGTCGTCGTCTGTTAACTTTTACAAAAATCTTCTCCTCTGAAACTACTGGGTCAAATGTAACCAAACTTGGCCACAATCATCATTGGGTATCTAGTTTAAAAAATGTGTCCGGTGACCCGGCCAACCAACCAAGATGGCCGCCATAGCTAAAAATAGAACATAGGGGTAAAATGTAGATTTTGGCTTATATCTCTGAAACCAAAGCATTTAGAGCAAATCTGACATGGGATAAAATTGTTTATCAGGTCAAGATCTATCTGCCCTGAAATTTTCAGATGAATCGGACAACCCGTTGTTGGGTTGCTGCCCCTGAATTGGTAATTTTAAGAAAATTTTGCCGTTTTTGGTTATTATCTTGAATATTATTATAGATAGAGATAAACTGTAAACAGCAATAATGTTCAGCAAAGTAATTTCTACAAATAAGTCAACTTGACCAAAATGGTCAGTTGACCCCTTAAGGAGTTATTGCCCTTTATAGTCAATTTTTTAACAATTTTTCGTAAATTTTTGTAATCTTTACAAAAATCTTCTCCTCTGAAACTACTGGGTCAAATGTAACCAAACTTGTCCACAATCATCATTAGGGTAACTTGTTTAAAAAATGTGTCCGATGACCCCGCCCGCGAACCAAGATGGCCGACATGGCTAAAAAATAGTACATAGGGTAAAATGCAGTTTTTGGTTTATATCTCTGAAACCAAAGCATTTAGAGCAAATCTGACGAGGATAAAATTGTTTAGTAGGTCAATATCTATCTGCCCTGAAATTTTCAGACCAATCAGGCAACACGTTGTTGGGTTGCTGCCCCTGAATTGGTAATTTTAAGAAAACTTTGCACCTTTTGGTTATTATCGAATATTATTATAGATAGAAATAAACTGTAAACAGCAATAATGTACAGCAAAGTAAGATCTACAAATAAGTCAACATGACCAAAATTGTCAATTGACCCCTTAAGGAGTTATTGCCCTTTATAGTCAATTTTTTACAATTTTCATAAATTTTGTAAATTTTTGTAAATTTTTACAAAATATTTTCCACTGTAACTACTGGGCCAAGTTCATTATAGATAGAGATAATTGTAAGCAGCAAGAATGTTCAGTAAAGTAAGATCTACAAACACATCACCATCACCAAAACACAATTTTGTCATGAATCCATCTGTGTCCTTTGTTTAATATGCACATAGACCAAGGTGAGCGACACAGGCTCTTTAGAGCCTCTAGTTTTATACACCCGTCAACAGGACGTATTATGGTATACTGTTGTCCGTCCGTCGTCAACATGTCGGACAGTAACTCAAAAATGCTTCAACCAATTCGCCTGAAACTTTGGTGAATTGTTTATATCTATTGATGTGAGCTCCCTTTCGTTCTTTATAAATTTTAGATTTAAAGTTTTCGAGTTTTGAGGTTATTTGCATTAAAAAAGGGGGGATTTTCCAGTTTTCAAACAATAAAACAAAAACACTTTCACCAATTTGCAAGAAACTTTGGTATATTGTTTATATTTATATGCTTGAAGATATTGACTTGACATTTGTTATGAAGTTAACACCATGACAAGTTATAGATCAAGTTAGTATTTAGTTCCAATACATCAGGGGTGGATCCAGCCATTTTAAAAAGGGGGGTTCCCAACCCAGGATAAAGGGGGGTTCCAACTATATATCCCCATTCAAATGTATTGATCGTCCAAAAAAGGGGTTAATTTAATGAATGCGGGACAACTCGGCCTGGAGACAAGTCGGACCGAGTCCACTCGGACCATCAATAAGAGAACTCGGACCGTCAAAAAGTCAACTCGGATCGTCTATAAGGACAACTCAGACAAAGTATTAAAAGAGGATTTCAATTATAAAAATGATAATAAATTATTAAATGATATATTTTACATGGCAACATCATTTCGGCATGTTACTTAATTTGCCAAACATAATAAAAAATATATTGTATTACGTGAATACAAATTTTTTATTATCTTTATTAATTCATTATAGAATTAACTGATGCATAAAATAAGTCTAGGTTGAATTTACTTTATTAATATGCCAACTATACCGAAGGATAAACATAAGAGTTTGTGATACTTATATGTTAAATTACAATCCGAAATCAGCGTCCTCTTTTCACTGCCGTTTGTCGTGGGAGTAATCGGAATTAAACAACTGGATTATTCGGGTTAATCTAAGTTGGTTACGTTTCTGAGCATGTGCATGCATAAATGGGAAATTGAATTGTGCATCCCAAAGTTTCAAGAAAATGATGAACTGAGTTTTCATTAATTCAAACAATGCATCTTATGTTAATGTCATGTATCTACGCGGAGAGTACGACTTCAACTCAATGATGCTTGACAAAAATACGCGGATTTAGTTGTTCCGTCTGTGTTCATATCTTTAATGCAATCAGTCATATTCCGGTTTTATAAAACATGCGTTTTTTAAACGAAAGTTAGAATATTTCAGTATGTTATTGCAATAATGAAGAGTCAAAAGCACACGTAAATCTTCTGGTGCTTTACGCTTCAAACGATGCACCGTCAGTTGACAGAAATATCAATGTACGAACTAATTTCAGTTGACGGAATCCATATCAAAAGTACGTAGTTTTCATGTTAGTCATTGTTGGAATGTCCCCAATGATTACCTTTATTGCCTTATGTTTCAAAGTTTTAAGTGATAAAAAAACGGTATTTAACATATAAATATTCCAGCTTGTTACCGTTATTTGTCATGGAGGTACCCCCACATATGACCCTCGAGTACGGAACCAATAATTCGTTGCCGTCAATCATTCACGAAACCATAGACATATATGTATTATATTTTCTCTGTCTGATCAAGGATTTATATAGTATACAAATCCTTGGTCTGATAAAACATTTCAGAAAATGACCGTTTGACGCCTGACAAAAAAGGGAATTCCTACCCTGTACTTTTATGTAAAAATATTAGATGAAAAACAAATTTGATTAACGACAGTAAATCAATGGTTAACGATTTGGGTCAAACACATACAGAAAATGAACAGGTTTGAAATGTTAACAAATGCTCAAAACCCAATCCCTATCCTGGGGCAAATCTGCATTGGATATATGTATATATGAATAGCATTTTTCAATATATCATAATGAGAAAAACATGTTACTGTGAACAACTATAAGAATTCATGATTATCTGATTGATGTTGGTGTTAAACCCTATTTTAAGTACACTTGACTAAAATTTATCATGGTGGCCAGTTTTTTTTTTTTTGATACGAAGGAAGTCCGACTATGATACCCAAAGTGAACTATCTACCTTTGAAAGAAAAACTTTCAAGTGAAACCTAATCAATTACTGGTATAATTGCTTGCATCATGTTGACCATGCTGAGACAAATGTATTGAATTATAGAAAATTTAATTTGAATCAACGGTATTTGATTTACTATGTTAAATATTGTCAGTTTTGGTTGAGACATGAGTTTTATTGAAGAATATTATTTTTGGAAGAAGAAAATACGTAGAAAGCAATGATTGGACATAGCAGGCTATGTTGGTGTGGGCTCCTTTCATGGTAATTCAGGTTACCTTTTATACATCTTCTTCCACATCAGAGCTATCAGCTCTTTGATTGGACTACTTGACACCGTTCATGTGTCATTTTGTGTCAATTTTTTTAGTCATGACTCTTGATCATAAATGTTGTGGTTTTTGTTTTGCCTGCGATGAAAGTTGCAGTATGTGAGACAAAGGTATTACTACCCAGTGCCGGTGAAACTATTTGTTTAAAGCTTTATATTTCAGAAGTTAGTAGACTTGGATGTGTTTTTACCTTGTTTGCCGATGTTTTTGTGAAGTGAAATACTAACTTATTATGAATAATAAGATAACTATATTTGGTATATATGGGCTCCTTGCAACTGTACTCGTCTGTCAGGTAGTGTTCACCTGACTATGACCTAATTCTATGGATAAGTGACAAAGGTTAAAGATACATCTCAGATTCTCTATTAAAGCAATAGGTCAACTAAATTTGGTGTTTGGAATGACTGTAAGGGGTACATGTCCGACAGACAGATTTCATCTGACCTTGACCTCTATGTAATGGTTCATTGAACAATGCTTGTGGTTTGATCTATTTCTCAGAGACTTATAAGCAATAGGGCCCCTATATTGATATTTATGCGTTTACATAGATATAAGAAGATGTGGTATGAGTGCCACTGAGACAACTCTCCATCCAAGTCACAATTAATAAAAGTAAACCATTATAGGTCAAAGTACGGTCTTTCAAAACATACATGTATATGTCTTTGTATTATAAATTGATTAAATAGAACTTACATATTTATTTATTTTCAGTGGCAAAAGAATGAAAACTTTGCCTGATTCAAGTGAGGGTCTGACAGTTATTCAAACAGGAGGTAAACAAACATCTACTTATTTCAGGGAGGAGGAATACAACAGGTGTCTGTGCTTCCATGGAGTAAAAGATTAAAATCAAATATAGTCATTTTGTGAGAATTTTGGGCAATTCCACTAATTATGGCTATTTTACTAAATTTTCCTTTCATCTTACTGACTGATAATTTCTTTTCTCAGCACAGTGAATGATAGGAAAAATTACCGCTAGAAACTAAGGGTGCATGTGCCGCTGTCAATGTAATTAACAACGTCGTCATAGGTAAAATAGCATTAAACAGATTATCATTGGTCATCTCAACTCGATTGCATTTCTCACTTTAGTTGTACATGTACCAGCAAGCAAGAAAATCAATCTTGTTGAGATGACCAACGATAATCTATAAATATAGCTGATAAGATGACCATTCAGTTGTATGTAAATTTATTTCATATATTGCTGAATGCTGCCAAATATGTTTTTAACCTCTCACAATTTTTGTGGTATATAAGAATCAGCCTGTGTCGTGTGTATTTCCTTCTGTTTGTCCAACAATTATTTCCATTGCACTTGACTCAGGTACTGCTAAACTGAATGAGTTTATATTTGGTTAACAGGTTAACACTGATGAGTTTTCATGTCTTTAGGAAATTGAATAATGAGGGGGATATGCTTTGCACAACAGTGCATGCCTTTTTGTTGGGACAGATAAGTGACAGGAGTGGACATTGGAATGCTGCACTTTTATTTAAAAAGGTTTATATATTATTTGCATTTTGCATTTAAGGAAAGTATTAATGTTAATTCTAATATGACGTCCTTATTACGCTTTGTAAACAAAGCTGTGTTCTAATTAGCACAAAATATGTTCGACACATGCGCACTAATTTACTGTTTATATTCTTGTTATTTTCATTGTCATCTTAATGAAAGGCACTTTTTATGAGCTTACATAAACTTTAATTATAAATCAATTATCAAATAATATATATTTACCCTGTGATTAGTTTTGAAACTCGTTAAATATGAAAATGTATTGTACATACTACATGGGAGGAAACCGGAACAGCTTAACATTTTTAAGGTTTTTTCGTACGCTTCGACCTATAGAAAAACTGTATTTGTCCTATTTGAATCGAAATAATTCCTTCATGTCATGATCTATGCTCATTTTACCCCAGAGTTCAAATGAAGTGGATGCAAGCAATAAAAGGTCACAGTATGGCCTTCAACCATGAGAAAAACTCATACATATAGTCAGCTATAAGAGGACTGGACATGAAAAATGTGAAACAATTCAAACAAGAAACTAATGGCATAATTTATCATAAAAGAATTTATGAATGAAAAATATAACCCACATGAACCAATGACAACCACTTAACTCTAGGCTTGGGACAGGCACATAAAATATACGGCGGGGTTAAACATGTTTGTGAGCGCTAAACCCTCCCCTTACCTGGAACAGTGGTGTAACAGCATTACATAACAACAAAAAATCAGTTGTAATTGACATTCTATTTTTTATATTTTAGCAACCATGAATGAGGAATTGATTAGAGTTCTTGAAAGAGCCGCCACAAAACCAACAATAATCCAAGCTTGCAGTCAGAATACTCAGGACTTAAATGAAGAAGATATGTAAGTTTTAGATTTCCTGATGTCCAAATTATATATAAGAAGCAAATAATTAAAACTTGCTGAGGCTTAGACTTTAGAATTCAATAATTTAGTTTTCTTAATTGGATAAATCCAATTATCTATATTTATCGCCAATTTGTACATTTTCCTTTTGATCTTACTGCCTAATATTTTCCTTTCTAATTGTTATATAAACAATTGATTGACCCAGGATTATTAAGGAAACTTATTTTTATGCCCCACTTAGGGGCATTATGTTTTTCTGTCTGTGTGTCCATTCATTCGCCCATCTGTCCCTCGTCAGGTTAAAGTTTTTGGTCAAGGTAGTTTTTGATGAAGCTGAAGTCCAATCAACTTAAAACTTAGTACACATGTTCCCTATGATATGATCTTTCTAATTTAATGCCAAATTTCACCCCAATTTCACGGTCCACTGAAAATAGAAAATCATAGTGCGTGTGGGGCATCCGTGTACTACATGTACTATGGACGCATTCTTGTTCTTTCATGATTAAAAAGAATGATTTCAATATTTGAATTAATATTTCTAACTGAAAATGTGTGTCTTCCAAATTTGTTGACAAGAAAAGTTTACATAAGTTTACCCACATATGTCAAAAAAATTGGAAGGGAAACATTTAAAGTATATATTGAAGACCCCTACAAGAAAAATTAACATACTGAAATTGAGAATGGAAATGGGGAATATGTCAAAGAGACAACAACCCGACCAAAGAGCAGACAACAGCCGAAGGCCACCAATGAGTCTTCAACGCAGCCAGAAAATCCTGCACCCAGAGGTGGTCCTCAGCTGGCCCCTAAATAAAATTGTTTACTACTTAAGTGAAAATGGACCTCACTCTAAACTCAGATTCAATAGAGGTTTGACAGTACATAAAAAGTTGTCATAATATCTGCAATAATTTTGAGAGAACTTGCAACATACTCATTTTGTCCAAATGTTATTTTGATATTTAAATAATTTTCTATATTGTTTAATTTCAGGAAGAACATTGCTGATTTGTGTAGAAGCTGCAAACATGATAAAATGCTTGTAACACATGGGACTGCTAAAGTGGCAACATTTGCTGAATTTCTTGCCAAACTGGATTTACATAAAACTATCTTACTAACTGCAGATAACCTTGAACTTGCAGCTGATTTTAATGTTGGATTTACACTTGGAGTTTTACAGTGTTTATCTGATAGAGATATTTATATTATTAGAGATGGAAAATTGATTCATTTGTCAAAAGTGTCACATGATGCAGCCTAAGCAAGCCCATTGGCTCAAAGCTGAATGTCACATGATACAGGATAAGCACAGTCATTGGTTCAAAACTGATATTTACTAGATACAGCCCCAGCAAAGCCGATTGTTGTATGATACAGGATAAGCAAATTCATTGGTTCAAAGCTGATAGTCAGATGACACATACGTATATACTGATTAAAAAAAAATTGTCCAAACTATCTCATGTCAAATTAGTACATTTACACAAATATTTATATGAATTTTTACATAATACATACCCAACATGTTATAAATTAGATGTAAAAAGTTACAAGTGTCAAGTTTTCATATCAGTTCTTATTTTTTTTTTTTTTATTACAAAACTAAAGTATTGCATTATCTATAGAATCATCAAAGAGGAGGAGAGGATAATGCTACTTTTGATTAAACATTTGAGCAGACACTAAGTGGCAGAAAGTGCCACTAAATATAGATCTGAGTGTATGATTCACTGTTGAATAAAATATAACTTGGGTGCATGATGTGAAATAGTATACATTAAATGCTGCTATAACAATGATTGCAATGAATTACTGTGATTTCTAAGTGAAATAGAAAACGAATAATTCACTCCTCTGATGTCATTCAACAATAGATGTTGTCATTGACGTTACATAAAAACAAAATGGGAAAGCATTGAAAAAGATAATTGTTCCTTGTGTTTTATTCTTGATTAGGCCTCTTATACTTGACATGTATATGAACCAACACCAGAGGGTGTGTCATAATGTATGTACAACTTCTTAGGATACTATATTTCTTGATTAGTTCATTCTAGCTGACTTCATGGCTATTTATTTTTTGCAATTTTATTTTTCTGCTCTTGTAAAGTAGCTTCTATGAATAGGAATGATTTAATATTTGGTCTTCAGCTTGATAATGTTGAGTTAAACTGATTAAGCAAATTTTACATTTATCTTGTAGCAGCTTTCTATTTGCCCATAGTTTGAAATTTTTAAACATCACTGTAGAAGGAAATTTTTTTGTCAAAAGTTTTCATGACTTTTATGAAAGGGAATAATTTCAAAAGAGAGGTGAAAGATGCCAAAGGGACATTCAAAATCGAAAATAAACTAAATGACATGGCTAAAAAAGAATAAGACCAAAAGACAAACTACAGTACACAAAACAAAACATACATCAGTAGGTTTCAGTTGATCTGCAAGCTAGCTTGATAATGTTGAGTTGTGGCTGTAAGCAATTTTTGTCTCACCTTCAACTATTTCAAGGCCCAACCCTCTAAGTCATGGTCCAGTGACTGAATTAATAACCAATTTCAATGTAAGTTTTCTGCTTAAGTTAGTTTGATAGGAACTACTTGTGATAGATCCATAATAGTTTGTACAAAGTAGCATTAATATCAGTATATATAAGTTCAACGACTATTTTGAGGCCATTGCCCCTAGGACATGTTCCAGTGGCTTTGAATTAATTTGCAATTTTTAATGTTACGTTTTTTTGTCTAATCTGCGACTTCTGTCACAGAAAGCTTGATAGTGATCCGGCAGCAGCGTAGCTAACTTCTTAAAAGCTTTATATTTTAGGTGGAAGACCTGCATGCTTCATACTTTGTATATAGATGCCTCATGTTATGAAGTTTCAGTTTGTCATATGCCCATTGTCCTTGATCTCATTTTCATGGTTCAGTGACTACTTGAAAAAAAGTTAAGATTTTTGTAATGTTCATTTCTTTTTTATAAATGAGTAATAGGATAACTATATTTAATAGTTTACTTTTTCAAATTGTGACTTGGATGCTGAGTTGTCTCATTGGCACTCATACTACATCTTCTTATATAATTAGTATGTGGGTACCTTGAAAGGTCCTCGTGCCTGTCAGACAGTTTTTATTTGACCTCGACCTCATTTTATAGATCAGAGAACAAGGTTAAACTTTCAATGTCAAGTCCATATCTCAGATACTATAAGCAATAGGTCTACTATATTTGGTGTATGGAATGATTGTAAGGTGAACATGTCCAACTGGCAGGTGTCATCTGACCATGACCTCATTTCATGGTTAGGTAGACGAAGTTAAGTTTTTGTCTTTTGTTCTTTTTTTTTCTAATACTATATGCAATAAGTCAACTATATTTGGTGTATGGAAATATGATGTACATGTCAGCCTTGCAGATTTTATTTTACCAAGACTTCATTTTCACGGTTTATTGCTCAATGTTACGTTTTTGTGTTTTGGTCTGTTTTTCTTAAATTATAAGCAATAGGTCAACTTAATTTGTTGTATGGAAGGATTGTAAGGTGTATATGTCTGTCTGGCAGGTATCATAACGTTTAGTTTAATGAATTACCTCCCTTACACTGCTTTTAAATTATGTATAAAGAGATGTTTTATTGTCTTGAGGTGATTAGCTGTCAATTTATTTTTAGAAGTTACTATTAAAAATGCTGAATAAGATATATTAATTTTAGCCATGAATATGTATGTCATTTTCTAAGGCTTTTATGATGTATTTAAATGGGTAATTATGGTTGCAAACTACATTGGAAATTTGAATTGAGATTATGACCATATCTTGAGGGAAAGAATTTTTTTGGAAAAAGGAGGGGGGGGACAATTTCAGAAATTAAAAAGAAAATTTCTTCAAATATTTTTTTTTTTGCCAAAAAAAGGGGGGGGGGCGTTAACAATTTTTTTTTTTTAAGAGGGGGTCAATTCCCAACAGCATAGTGTATTGCACAAAAGCAAAAAATTGAATATAAATTCAAATCATATAACCAATTCAAAGTTCTTTGACTACAGTTATTCTGTGTCAGAAACCTATTATGTGTCAAATATTTAATTACAATCCAAATTCAGACCTGTATCAAACACGAATATTGTGTACATTTTTGCCCAAACTGGTCAGGCTTGGACCTCTGCGGTCCTATCCAGCTGCGCTCGGCGAAGCAATTTATTCAATGAGATCATTGCCAGTTGAAATATGTCTGTATAACACCGTTCAACCTACTTTACAGAATGTATCTATTGTATTTATCACTCAGAATATGCATGAAAAATTTGCCAACGGACATTGAATGAATGCAATCTATCATTGAATTGATTTGCTTAATTGTTTTTATTTCTGAAATATAATCAGTTTACTTATAAGTTCATTCAATCAAATTAGGGTGTCGACTTACGTGGCGTTCTACACAGTGATATGAGGATAACCAAATAAGAGTTCTATATCTAAATTAGATTGGAAGACATGTACCAAGTCAGGAATATGACAGTTTTCCTTTCGTTTGAGATTTTGATTTTACCATTTTTAACGGATTTTTCGTTTTGAATTTTTCTTAGAGTGCGTTTTTTTGTTTTTGTTGTTGGAAAATGACGCTATCAGCGGCATGTTTCCGATACCATTGACCAGAACTTACGGAAGTCGATTATTGCCTCAGCCTACCGCACTCGGTTTCATATTTACTATTTTACATACTAACTGGAATCTGCTTGTATTACGCTACACTCGAACAAAGTGTTGTAGTCGGACGGGAACCAGTTTACATACTTTATTTTATTTACCAAAAAGATATCTTGACCTGTCCATATGTTTTTTTGTTATTAAATGGTATTTGGAGCTATCCCTTTGTTATATTTTTCATATTTATTCGAGCTTTCACTTTTATGCACATGTCTTACAATCGTAAACAATCGGTATGTATACACGATAAATAGATCCGTTTTGTTATGGTGTTGGACTTTTTACCCTCCAATGATCAGCAATCGCTAGACAAAATAGTTCTAAATAATGTCAGCCTTTCATGCCATTTCAACTTTACAATCATCAAAAAAAGTGAAAATCGGAATCATTTTGATATCCATTGGATAGAAACTGGTCTTTATCCAGATTTACGAAGATTTTAAAAATCGAAAATTAGTAATACGGTTATACCCACGCGGTGCGTATGAATCTTTGTTTACAAAACAGGATTTCGGAACGGATAGTTGTATCAATTTCAACTCTTACATTATTTTTTTTTTAAATATATTTGCATTACACATGCAATGGCAGTACCTTTCCAATTACTATTTATGTGTTGTGTCTAAATTAAAGTTGTAACACTTTATAGTGACTGGAAAGGGTAGAAAAATTCATCAGATGAGAAAAGGCTGAAGATACTTCAAACGGCACCGAATCATTAGATATTGCATCTTATAAAAAGAAACTGAGATTTGGATAGTTCCACTTCAAGGTAAAAATGTTTATCTCTTGTGAAATGAAATTAAAAAAATATTGTAACACTGTAGTTAATTAATAAAGATACTATAACGTGTATTTCTGTATTGGCCTTATTATTGGTTCTCGGCCAGCAGTCAAACGGCACCGAATCATTAGATATTGCATCTTATAAAAAGAAACTGAGATTTGGATAGTTCCACTTCAAGGTAAAAATGTTTATCTCTTGTGAAATGAAATAAAAAAAATATTGTAACACTGTAGTTAATTAATAAAGATACTATTACGTGTATTTCTGTATTGGCCTTATTATTGATCCTCGGCCAGCAGTATTGGCCTTCCGCTTCGCCTCAGACCAATACACCCAAGATATGGACCAATAACAAGGCCAATACAGAAATACTTACGCAATGATATTATAGAATGACAGTATGGTTCAATAGCGGGAATCAGCCCCTCAACTACTTTTTAGGAAGTTTGCTATAGCAATACTTTCCTAAGGCGTCGGCCTCTAACTTCCGGTGACAGACTATCGCAAATGTTCTGCTCCAAGATAATGTAGTACTAGTGTTTGAATACTGATTCTAGGAAGATGCTTTTGAAATTTTGAGTCCTTTTGAAAAGATTACAGCTTGAATAAAAAAAGGAATGAATGTTCACCGACAATTCAGGTGAATTTAACTTCATTTTGAAAATGATTATTACAAACACTACTTCGCGGATTTTCCATGCGCTGAAGAGAAAATCAAAAGAAATCTACGCGAGACATCGTTTCATTCATGAATATTTCATGAATGAACATTTACCGCGCAATTTTTACTATGTACGATATTTACAAATGTTTAGTATTAAATATAAAGTAAAAGCCCGAGTGTATCGAAAGAATCCCGTATGACTGACATTACTGAATGCAACGTACTTTTTAACATGTTTATATTTTGACCAAGCCGTCGGATAATTGACAAGTGATAAAAGTTTGATTGAACAATTATACGCAGGTGACAGAAATACTCGATAATCATCTGGCTTATGTCACACGCCAAGGATGAGTAAAGGTAAATACCGGCTATGATAGAAATGTGCATGTTTTTGTCCGGTGATCGGAAGGTTTTGATGCCAAAAACATTTGAAAACTTTTGAATTCCGCTATTTAAATACTAGCTATTTCACATTCCAATGTGAATTTAAGGACCTTCACTCGTCCAGCATGCTCAGTCACGTGGATCAAACTGGCAGATGAAAAACATTGACTCAACGACAGTTCGTACATATCACAGCCCATGTCTTCAGTGTTACGATTAACAATAACATTTGTACACAAATCGTTACAAGGATAAGGCAGACAAGTCAGCTTCTACTTAGAATAACTCAGTGTATCAAGACAAGTGCTGTAGCAACATGATTAAATAATATCTGTCCATGTAATAGCAAAATGACTTTCTTACTCTTAGTGCTAGTCCAAATAATTATGACGAACCAAAAATCTCAAATGTTATTGCCTCAGTGCTAAATTTCACAGCATCAACTTTAAAATGTGTTACAGGGTTATAAGCACCTCTATGAATCTAGTGTTTATAAACTTTTTATTCCTTTCGTCATACTGCTATTGTTATGTCCCCACCGTATTAAGTTTTACCCTTTTTCTTCTGTTAGTATGTACGTCCCTTACTTGTACATACGTTCGTACATCCAAAAATTAGTTTCTGTTCTCTAACTTTAGTTTTCCTAAACCAAATTGTATGAAACTTATACGCAATACTTATTTCCACAAAACACAGGTCAAGTTGATTTTACAATTCTAGAGTTATGCTCCTTAACAAATGGAAAAGTTGCTTGAATTTTTTGTTTAAGATCTCTAACTTTAGTTTGTCTCAACCAAATGTTATGAAACTTATACACAAAGCTCATTATCACAAAACACTGTTTAGATTTGAGTTTTGGTGGCGTCAGTTTTACTGTTCTAGAGTTATGCCCCTTTACAAATTTAAAAATTGTTATTGTTGTCGAGCCTTCGACTTTTGTCGAAAAAGCGAGACATAGCGATCCTACATATTGTCGGCGGCGTCCACAAATATTCACTCTAAAGTTTTTGAAATTTTAATAACTTTCTTAAACTATCCTGGATTTCTACCAAACTTGGACAGAAGCTTGTTTATGATTATACGATAGTATCCAGAAGTAAATTTTGTAAAAAAAAAAATCCATCTTTTCAGTATTTTACTTACATGACTTATAAATGGACTTAATTTTTCTGCCAGGAAACATTACATTCACTCTGTGGTTAAAGTTTTTAAAATTAATAACTTTCTTAAACTATCCCGGATTTGTACCAAACTTGGACAGAAGCTTGTTTATGATAAAAAGCTAGTATCTAGAAGGAAATTTAGTTAAAATTTTGTTCTTGTTTTTCCGTATTTTACTTATAAATAGGCTTAGCTTTTCTTCCAGTTAACATTACATACAGTCTGCAGTTAAATTTTTTAAAACATTTATTAGATTCATAAACTATCCTGGATTTTTACCAAACTTGGACAGAAGCTTCTAATAATCAAAAGATAGTATAAAGAGGAATATTTTTATTAACTTTTTTCCTTATTGTTGTTGAGCCTGCGATTAACAGCAAACGTAGGCGAGACACCGGGTTCCGCGGAACACTTACAAATATTTTTCAATTCCGTGCTCTAACTTTAGTGTGTCTCAACCAAATGTTACGAAACTTATACACAATACTTTTAACCACAAAACCAAGATCAAGTTTGAATTTTGTGCCGTCATTTTACTGTTATGGTTAGGTTTATGCCTAGTTACAAATGGAAAAAAATACTATAAAATCACAGGCCCTAGATATGGCATGGGCACATAAAGAAATTTAACAGAGCTTATTGTATATTTGATTATTTTAGAACAACAGTTTAAGGTTTCAATAGAAAATATCCAAATTTAAATGACAAACAATGAAAAAAAATAATTTTTGATAATTGCTGAAAAGAAAATGGTTTAGTTAAAAACATCAAAGCTGTGATTAAATACATATTTGAAATAATACACATCTATAACCTATTTGAAATAATACACATCTACAGTTGCAAACTTCCCAGAGGTGCTATCCAGCACTTTGATTACATAAATATTAACTTCTGGCTTCAACGCTTTGTTCGTCTTGTCTGGAGATCTTGCTGTAGTTCCAGTTCAGCAAGCATTTCAGAGACGTATCCCGTCCATCCTCTTTTGACTTGTAATCTCTGGTGATAGATTTTGCCGCTTGACATTGTATCCTTTCAAGCTTGTTTTTTTTTTTTTACCGTGTAGGGGTCCCATACTAGGGCTCCATATTAAATTATAAGATCCATTCCTAAAGATCTAGATCATTGTTCTAATCTGACACAAATTTCAATAACTGGAATGCTACCCAAGTTGAATATATGGTGACCCACGAGAACAGCATTATCACTTTTGAAATTGTGTTTAATACCATGATTGTTCAATGTCATTAACTTAAATGGAGACAGACATTTGACCTGAAAGACATGAAAGGTGGTGTGGGAGTGCAAAATCAAAAACTAACTAACTATGATATATGGTTAAAGAATGAATATCAATTACATGGGTCAACATGGTCAAGGGCAGAGTTGTTATAAAATAACAATATGGCAGAGAAGTGGTTTCAAGTTTCATATAAAGCGACCTGACTGACATGAAATAAAAAATCGAAGGAGTATCCCTATTTTTCTAATCTTCAAGGTGAAATAAAACTAGTAAAACAATATTATACTGTTGTCTAAATATACAGAAATATAATTTGCTTCAAGTAACAGAAATAACTAGGTCACTAGTAACTTATTTAACGAGTATGTTGGGTATAAGAGCTTGCTAACAACAGGCTCTTCATAATCATTTGGTTTGAAAAGGATACTAGTAGTCTATATTCTTGATTTAGAAAAACGTAATTGCAAGAAAAAAATCACATTACTTAGAATGCTTTAGATCATTCAGGTAGTCTTTATTTATATGTACAAAAGAACAGCCAGTAGTCATTGGATATTGTAGATCATTCAAATAGTCTTGACCTTTTTATTAGTACAAAAGAACAGCCAGTAGTCATTGGATATTGTAGATCATTCCAGTAGTCTTGACCTATTTATTTATACAAAAAAACAGCCAGTAGTAATTGGATACTGTAGATCATTCAGGTAGTCTTGACCTAGTCATTTGTACTGAAAAAACAGACACATATACGAATATCAATTATATGCTTACGAGACATGTTGCAATGTTAAACTTATTACGTATGTGAAAATCAAGACTTGCATAAAAAATATCACAATATTAGAGTCAGTGGCGTCATTTTTCCTCAGAGCTTTCAGCTCTTTGATTTTAACTGTTAACACTGGTATTTCTTAATTCCTGGAATGAGTAAAATTTAATATCATGTTTTAATTATCGAATTTCATTATCAAATTTGATAACATGCAATGTTGTAATTAAGCAGTTTTGTTTTTATGCATTATTCCCACAGTTGAAGTGTTATTACTCGCTATTGTCGACTAGAACACAACGCACATCATGAATGCTGTTTGTTTTATTGTAGTTGCACTGGTTATGATTTTCTATGGTCATAAGATAGTTTCTGGATCATGTACAACAAAACCTGGTATGTTATTTTCAAATTGTTAATTGAAATTAAATTCCAGTCAATGAATTTTTAAATGATGTTTAAGTGAAGCAAATGAAGAAATTATTAAAGTAGAATGATTGATTGCATGATTATGATTTCATAGTTTAAGCAAATGATTCTGATAAGGAATATTTGTTAGAAAACCCAATTCAGAAAGCACAGGATTAATAAAAAATGGGTGGTATTTCATGATATCTTTTCGCGTAATTTAGTTCAAAAAAATATAATAAAAAACACATTAAAAATTGAAGGCGTCCGAGAACGTCCAAAGTCGAATATTTGAAACCCAATGATGTGTAAGGACCAAAACATTTAAAAAGCTATATGACAAAAAAAAAAAGACACTCAAATAACAACCAAATCTATCTAAGGCCAACTTTGCTAAATGATATATTATGCATAACAAAGCAACATTTATTGGAAAATTTGACAAAAGTTAATACAGTTAATACACAAAAAGCACACTATTTATTGGCGTTTATTGTTAGTAATTAGAAAAAGAAGATGTGGTATGATTGCCAATGAGACTACTCTCCACAAGACACCAAATGACACAGAAATTCACAACTATAGGTCACTGTACGGCATTCGACCATGAGCAAAGCCCATACCGCATAGTCAGCTATAAAAGGCCCCGAAATAACAAATGTAAAACAATTCAAACGAGGAAACTAACGGCCCTATGTTTGTACAAAAAAAATGAATGAAATACAAATATGTATCACATCAACAAACGACAACCACTGATTTACAGGCTCCTGACTTAAGACAGGCACATACATACAGAATGTGGTGGGGTTAAACATGTTAGCGGGATCCCAACCCTCCCCTAACCCGGGACAGTGGTGTACATGGTGTAACAGTACAACATAAGAATGAACTTTTAAAATCAGTTGAAAAAGGCTTAACTCATCAAATGGATACAAATAGAAATACATCTAACAAAAACACAGAGTGGACGTGGCCGGGTACTTGTATATCCAAACAACAAAAAGACACTAAGTACAGATCTGAGAGTACTCGCAGTTACTGACAGCTAGTTCAAAGCCAATATTTAGTTAGCTTTTAATTTACTGATAACAAAATCAATATTAATACCAATTAAAACAATATTCAATGATCTAATTACAGTGTTGAATTGGTAACCTTTTAGACAAAGTTTATTTAAAGGATCGATAAGTTTACCAGGATCGTTTATAAATTTCCGGGCACGGTAAACAACATCCCCGTAAAAATGAGGATGTGCTATTCCGTTTGAAATAAGTTTTCTACAGGTACAACCAAATTTCAAAACCAAATCTTTTTATCTATGGAAGAATTTAGTAAAGGTGTTAAGTAATTTGTGGTAACGAAATCCCTGGCTTAATAATTTACCAGTAATACATTGATTACGTTCGTTAAAATCAAAAACGTCACAACAGACGCGGGCATAGCGAACGAGTTGTAAAATATAAACAACGTAAGAAGGTGCCAAAGGAACATCACCATCCACAAAGGGAAAATTAACAATAGGGAACGAAAAATCGTCCCTTTTTCCGTAAATTTTAGTGTGGAGTTTCCCGTGTAAAACCAAAATATCTAAATCTAGGAAAGGACAGTTATAACCGTTTAAATTTGATTTATTTAAAGCAAGTTCCTTTGGGTAAATTTCGGCAGTATATTTAGAAAATTCTTGATTATTTAACGGTATATTTACTACCTATCGTGATCAAACTCTGTGTTTTCTATATTGACTCGTCTGTCAGTAAGATAGTTATAAATATCAACCATTTAATTAGATTGTAAAAGTTTAGTTTTATTAAATTGATACAAAAATATAAAAGAAGGACGACACATTACACTTAACAGTTTTAGCTGTTTCACGCGTCTGAATTCTTTTTGATGGGAAACCTCTACAAAAGAACATGTATAATACCAAATGCATACCTGCGAATGCGCAAGGTAAGGTCTTGTTTACTTACAGCACTCAAAATTGTCTTAGCAGGCCCTCTTTAGACTCATAACAATTTGTTTAGCTCTTTCTAAATCATTCCATTTATCCCATTCTGCAACATGTTTATAATGAACTAAATGGTCTTGCCATCAATACTTTTAACATCAAAAGATTGAGGCCCTTTTTCTCTTCTTACTATACTTGTTTCATATAAGGTGACAGGTTTTGCAATTAACCAAAACAAAGTGTTTGCCTTACCGACACATGTCTATCATTAAATCATAACGGGTATTTTTCAGTTGTATACCAATTTAAGGATTGATATATTTTTGAAAATGTTTTCTTATATCAACATATCTCTTGTTCGAGTGATAATTTGATCCCTGATTCTTATTCAATCTATCCCTATAATCATACACTTCATAACTTGGTCTCCTACTAAACCGGTGTGGTACTTGGTATCTTTTTGGAGTAAATTTTCCAATTTCTGCTTTATTATGTTGGTGTTTTCAATATAGATTTTATTAAGGTTTTTGCAACTCGGATTTTACACAAAACAAATGATTTTCTATTTTTAAATCTTTTTTATAATTTCTTCACAGATACGAATCAACATTTTTCAGCCTTTTCAGCTTCCTTACTTGCTTCAAAAATCCTGGGATCTGGTGAAATTGTAAAGTTTGACAAGGTTTGGACCAACGTCAATAATGATTATGATCTAAGTACCGGTGTATACACAGCACCACAAGCAGGGGTATACCAGTTTTCATGCACAATAATGATGCAACATAGTAGAGCCGTTCGTGTCCTCCTATGGAAAAATGACATGAAGACAGTAGCTGTTTATCCTGGAACTCATGGTCTTAATACAGGAACTATAAATATGGTATTAGAACTAAAGAAAGGCAACAGAGAAATACATCTACAGTGAATCTGCTTACAACTACAGCATGTTTTCTGGGTATCTTATTCGATAGATGACATTTTTTTTTCGAAGTTATAAATAAAATAAATAAATGTTGTTGGTTGCTTATTTTTTCTCCATTGAATGTCAAAGCCATTTTCGGGTAGGCATTGCAACTAATCCTCATTATAACTTGCTTACGATTCCCTATTTCAGAATCTCAAATATTCTTATGAGTATATATTCAAATCGTTACTCATTACGTAATGATGGATAACACCGCCTTAACAATGAAACCAATGGATAGATAACCTGTCGAGTGAAAATGGATTTGAACCCTTAGGATTCTAAATTCAAAACACATTTTAATTATAACTCATTTTTAGCTCACCTGTCTGAGGCCAGTTGAACTTTTGCCATCACTTTTGGTCCGTCGTCTGTCGTCCGTCCGTCGTAGTAAATCTGTTTTTTAATCTTTGAAATTACTACACCAAATGTTACTAAACGGAACCTAAATATACCTAGGGTATTTATCGAAAAACATGGTCACTGTTGCTAAAATAAATTGGGTGCAAATACAGTTTTCGGCTTGTATCCCAAAAAACTTTAAAAAGCAGTTTAAACAAATCTGACTGGAGTAAAACTAACCAGCTTGTTATTGTCTATCACCTATAAAATTTCAAAAAATTCATACAATCCGTTCTATAGCCCCTGAAATGTTAATTTTTATTAGTCTATTATAAACATAAAATCTAGTTACATTTTATGTTTCTTTATAGTTAAATGTTTAGTATAGACCATTCTCCATTGTTAAAGAAACAATCTGCGCAACATACCCTATCAAATCTCTGATCTATTTTTAATGAATTTTTCGGTGAAAAAAGTGTCGATAAAAATCTTTCCCTCGTGCATTATTGACAAAGTTACATGACCTTTTCCCTTTGTTTATTTCATCAGCAGTGTCATTTGACAATAAATACTAGAACAAGCCAAAAATATGCAGCGGGAAATAATAAAATAATACCAAGAAAGACAGAGGACAGACAAAAAGAATAAAAATATGAACAAACACACAAAACGTTTAGCACAAAATTGATGGCTGATTAATATGAAGCCAACAAAACAAACTGGAGATTTAAACACCGTGCTTCGGAAGGGTAAACACTTTCTGATCCCCTAGTGATACCCGCCACTCATATATACCTAGTAAAAATCCAATGCTTAGTCGCAATTGGTGATGTGACGAACGAGGAACGTATCCATGGCAGACTGTTATTCCGGAGTATTTCATTAAACAATTGAATCTTTACTACAAATGTTTAATTTATATCTGTGTGCAATTTATAGATTATGTGATAATACTTATATCTGAATGGTCATTCCTGTCAAAATTCATAACTGTCAAAATGTAGAACTGTCAAAATGTAGAACTGTCAAAATGTAGAACTGTGACAATGTAGAACTGTCAAAATGTAGAACTGTCAAAATGAACTGTTAAAATGTAGAACTGTCAAAATGAAGAACGGAGTTCAGATGTTCTGTTTGCTTCATTTTGTGATAATTTTTTATACATGTCTTTAACGCCACTTTCAACACAATGGGCTATTTTTAGCGGTCACAGTTTATTGGTAGAGGAAGTTGGAGTGCCCGTGAAGAACAACCGACCGTCGGCAGAAGAACTTGACCGTCAGTTGGAAAACTGGTCACCCATGTCAATTAAGACTGAGAGACGAAAACACCTACTACGTGCGGAGTTCGAAGTAACAACTTGGGTGTTGGCAGGCTAGTGATACAGTTGATATATTACTTAGGCCGCTGTACTAATATATCCCAGGGGTTAAAGGCATATTAACAATACTAACATATATGCAAAAATATACAAAAATGTAAAATATTGGAATTCTCTTAAGACACAAAACGCGTTTCACAGATATTTATCATTAATATTTGGGTGCTAACATTCACCCATGTTTGTCGATTCTTCAATATACAAATGTTTTTTTTTTTTTATTTACCGCTTTATTATTTGTCCATGGTATTATGATTATCTTTTATTAACCTTGAATTCAATGATATTCAGTATCATGTATATATAAACTATTTTTATACCATTTGATATGATATATATATGACTCTGAACCGCAATGGTACTCCCAACCGCGATGGTCACGCTGATGGGCGATGGTTTGATGCTGGTGTGCGTTTTTGATCACGCTAAAGTACGATGGCGGCATTGTGAAGATATCTTGTTGATAGCTGCGCCGAAGTGCGATGAACTACAAAAAAACTATGTTTTCAATGCTTATCATGTCGATGTAGAAGCCAATTTGTTTGTTGGAAGCCGTTTTTCGGGTTTTTATTTTTAAGTTAATAAGGGGCTTGTAAACTTTTAATACTACGGGAAACAGGGAGTGATTGGTGGAGAGGGGAGCGTTAACCTTCTGTAGCGGATTTTTTTTTCGACATCTACAAAAGGTTCCTTTTTAACGTACGATGGGGCGTGGCTGTCTCTCCGTATCATGATATTACGGTAAACGTGAACCTTATGAAAGGAACCAAGTAGATACAATGTTCACGCATAATTATGTTCACATGCAGACAATCAACGATGATGTTCTCTCATTTGGTATTCAACTGTAACTAAGAACATAAATAGACAGTAACGAATCAATGTAAATTTATATACTATTAAGAAATCTACTTCTCATAATTATTGAACAACTACCTATCAATCGTAATATAGACCCTCGAACATCAGCGAACGGACCATCGCACATCAGCGTCACCATCGCATTTCAGCGTCACCATCGCACCTCCGAGTCCTACATATATAAACTGAATGAATGCTAACACTGTAGTTGTATCCATGAAGTGTGAACATGGTTAACACTATCATTTGAGAACAAATCGAAAAATCGTATCTTTAGTTATTTTAAGGATACCACATTGAGGATAAAAGAATGCCTTGTTTCGAATCTCGGTACGGAGGGCTATTTCTACCCAAAATCGTTCTGTTACAATTCTTTGACTTAATATAAGAAATCACACGGACAGATTAAAAATATGACACATGCTTCTCTGAATACACATGCTACGGGTTATAATGTTGTAAAGTAAAATGTTACAATATGAACATAGAACATACAATCTTCAACAACATACAGGCATGAATAAAAAGAGACTTCGGGAAAACGTAAATGAGACAGCAACTCAACAACATTAAACACAAGACCTTTAGACGGCAACCTACAGTCTTCGTAAATAGACAGCTGGAGTTCAAGCATTATGTCAAGGTCTATATCGTATCGAGACAATAACTGTTGTGAATAAATTAAAATGAAACGATCAAAGATCTGCCATCAAAATCAAATTCTCAAAATAACCAAAATATATATGATATGATTTCAGACAACTAAGGACAATGTTCCAGACTTGAGAAAGAACATGCGCATACGGAGGGGTTTAACCTTCTACAATATATACAAAGATCTCAACCGTACCTTCTACATTATACAAAGATCTCAACCGTACCTTCTACAATATATACAAAGCTCTCAACCGTACCTTCTACATTATATACAAAGCTCTCAACCGTACCTTCTACAATATATAAAAGGATCTCAACCGTACCTTCTACAATATATACAAAGCTCTCAACCGTACCTTCTACATTATACAATGCTCTCAACCGTACCTTCTACAATATATACAAAGCTCTCAACCGTACCGTCTACAATATATACAAAGATCTCAACCGTACCTTCTACAATATACAATGCTCTCAACCGTACCTTCTACATAATACAATGCTCTCAACCGTACCTTCTACATTATACAAAGCTCTCAACCTTACCTTCTACAATATATACAAAGCTCTCAACCGTACCTTCTACATTATATACAAAGTTCTCAACCGTACCTTCTACAATATATACAATGCTCTCAACCGTACCTTCTACATTATACAATGCTCTCAACCGTACCTTCTACAATATATACAAAGCTCTCAACCGTACCTTCTACAATATAAACAAAGATCTCAACCGTACCTTCTACAATATATACATTGCTCTCAACTGTACCTTCTACATTATATATAATGCTCTCAACCGTACCTTCTACATTATACAATGCTCTCAACCGTACCTTCTACATTATACAATGCTCACAACCGTACCTTCTACATTATACAATGCTCTCAACCGTACCTTCTACATTATACAATGCTCTCAACCGTACCTTCTACAATATATACAAAGATCTCAACCTTACCTTCTACAATATATACAAAGATCTCAACCGTACCTTCTACAATATATACAAAGCTCTCAAACGTACCTTCTACAATATATACTATGTTCTCAACCGTACCTACTACAATACATACGAAGCTCTCAACCGTACCTTCTACAATATATACTATGCTCTCAACCGTACCTTCTACATTATACAATGCTCTCAACCGTACCTTCTACGTTATATACAAAGCTCTCAACCGTACCTTTTACATTATACAATGCTCTCAACCGTACCTTCTACAGTATATACAAAGCTCTCAACCGTACCTTTTACATTATATACAAAGATCTCAACCGTACCTTCTATAATATAAACAAAGCTCTCAACCGTACCTTCTACATTATATACAAAGATCTCAACCGTACCTTCTACAATATATACAAAGATATCAACCGTACCTTCTACAATATATACAAAGATCTCAACCGTCCACAGTCTAGTATACACGTCGAGAAAGATAAACACAAAAAAAATCATCAATAGATCTGCTATCAACCCCAAATGATCAAAAAGGAAACAAAAACATTTAAGTACCACTTACGAGGTTCGTATCTTAGGACAGAAACACACATTTAAGTACCACTTACGAGTTTCGTACCTTAGGACAGAAACACACATTTAAGTACCACGTACGAGGTTCGTACTGTAACGTGTAACCAGGCGTTTATGTCTCAAACGATTCGTTCCAGTAAATACTTGGATCCAAGTTGTCCACAAACAATACGGCAATACTATTAACTATCTATGTTATACACAATGAACTAAAATATACACACGGGCTCTTTGCCGATATAAAGTAACGACGAACAGTAATATATATATATACAAATATTATACAATCTTACAGCCTGTCCACCAGATGGGACGGTCTGTCACTACAAGACAGTGTGGCTGGTACAGTCTGTCAATACCAGACAGTGCTAATGGTACAGCTGTCCTCCGAGTGGGACAGTCTGTCACTACCAGACAGTACGGGTTATTGCAGTCTGTCCTCCGTATGGGACAGTCTGCTCTGCCAACTTCCTATGTTAGACCAACTTGTACCCAGTACAAGTTGTCCCCAGTACAACTTGTCCTCGACAATATCACTTACAGCTATGTAACGTGCTTACTCTTGTACACTGGTCTTCTTAATAAGAATATCGACAGAACCCGAACTGTATTCCTCACCCGCTTATATACCCCAGGGCGAATACAATATTTTCTGGATAGGGGTGTTCTCTAAATGTTCCCCATACTGAACACAAGAATCCCTCTCAAACACCCCCATACCCTTGGGCCAAACCACTGACTTTCCCGCCAAACATCTAAATCGACACAACGCTTCCTTCTGCGTGAAACATGTATTGATACATCAAGGTTCTTCTTGTTTGTAACCATAACGACCAGTAAACATAACAGTACCTTAGGACAGAAACAAAATTTAAGTACCACTTACAAGGTTCGTACCTTAGGACAGAAACAAACTTTTATGTACCACTTACGAGGTTCGTACCTTAGGACAGAAACAAACATTTAAGTACCACTTACGAGGTTCGTACCTTAAGACAGAAACAAACATTTTTACTAATCCACTGTTTAACAATACTTTTGGCTTTATGCCATCATTATGTTTATTTTTAAAATTTTGGTAAAATTTAGACAATTTTGTCCCAAGGATTTTTTTCCCTTTTGATATTTAAGGCAATGCCAAATAAAGTGATTTTCATCTTCAATTTTGTTGTGTGTACACACTTCACAACATATGTCATTTCTTACCGTTCTGTCATATCTCCCTCTCTCTGATCCTATTTTAAAGGAATGAGCACTTAATCTGATTTTAGCTATAACAGCTATAAAAGAACGATAAGATCTGAAATTAAGTTACCTCTGAAATATCTATAATCAATTACGTTTTTACACACTACGTAATTTATTATGCGGTATTGGACCTACCGAATTAGAATAATCACCGGATGAGCAACACGAACTTCACCAAAAATCGGGGTAGATCTCATGTGCTCCGGAAGGGTAAAAAGATCCTGCAATACCTGTGGCACCCGTTGTGTTGCTCATCTAAGTACAAATCCGGTGATAAGATCTAATTCGGTAGGTCTCATTTGGTCTGCAAGCTAGCTTGATTTTGTTAAGTTGCAGTGTGTAAGAAATTTTTTCATCTGCTGTGTAGCCACTTCCTCTTTGTCGATATTGGATTATGGATGATAAGCCAATGCCAGTAGTTAAAACAGCAACACACATTGGAATACATAAATAAAAAAAAAAAAATTCAGTGCAGTCAACAGTTGAAGAAAACATCAAAAAAGCACCACGCACTTTATATAGCTTAATGGGATCAGGTCTACATGGAACAAATGTATTAGACCCAGAAACAATACTGTCACTAGTTAAAACTTTTGTACTACCAATTTTAACTCATGGACTCATGGACTAGAAATGTTTATTCCAAAAGGCAAATCATTAACAACTCTTAATCTGTATCATAAGAAATTATTAAAACAGCTACTATCTTTATCTACTAATACAGCAGACCCAGCCATATATATACTCTCCGGCATGATACCAATTGAAGCTGAATTACATACCAAAATTAATTTAATAAGTTGTTTCCTTAATATAATTTTCTTTAATATCACATTTTTCAACCGCATCGTGTGACAGAAAATTTACGCATACTGCACTCATTACCAATAAATCAGTCTAGGCAAAATACCGGCTCCGGCAAAAAAGCGATTTGTATAGAGTTTTGCTATTTTGCCGTTCTTATTTCAGATTTATTTTCAGACTGTATGAAATATTTTTTTTATTGAAATCACTGACGTTCGAAAATGGAGGACTACACTTCGTTGTCAAAACAAAAACTTGAATTAAACGCTATGTTCGACTCATACTAAGAGCTAAAGCAGGTTTTGAAGCACTTCGAAAAGGACACCTATGTGCAACTGTGATAACGGTTTCATGGACTATAAAGTTTATGAAAGCTAGACCACTAAACAAAAACTTTAATAACGATCTAGTCTATGGTGCAATAAAGTACAGCTGTGTTCATGGCGGCAAAGACCACAAGCCTTCGTCCACTAACTAAATAGTCAAGTTGTTTCATCATTACATGCATCTTCGATTTTATCTTGCAACTATGTATATCTACGAATGGCGGCACGCATCTTTCAATCGATTTAAACCAAACTTGGTAAACACTTTGCTCAGGAAGTGCGTTCTGTTGTAGTGCATACTATTGCAAACCTAAGTAAAATAACAAAAAAAAACCATAATTGTGTTATTCTTGCTAAAACAACAGATCAAAAACAAACAACAAAAAAACTCTTTCCAACAAGTACAAAACTTATATGATATTTTTAATTAAAATATCAATTCCAATATGCATGCTTTGCTTATGTATATTTTTTTAAGAAGATTTTTTTTTAGAGATTTCTCATTAAAGTGTATGTTTCTATATTTCTTTCTATTCTTAATTAATATACTGAAACATCTAATTTAAGACCAGCAAAATAGCAAAACTCTATCTAAATCGCTATTTTGCCGGAGCCGGTAAAAAGCACACAAGAGGACATTTTGCTGCAGCCGGCAAAAGAGCCACTGCCATCAGTCTAACTTTAGTATATTGCCGTACTCTGTGCTATCTTATAGCACGGTTTAACTCCTCGCCTTTGGCCCCGAAATGCCCGCATGTACAACTTGGTGATACTTTTATTTCCTCTCTTGACCGCCTTTTGTAAAGCGGACGTTCAACCTCACGCAAGTACTGTGAGAGTGTCATGTTCTATGCACGTAAAAGAATCCTGGTGATAACTCTTTGAAGTCCTTAAGAGGTCTGCTGCAACACAAAATACATGTTCCTTGTTTTACAGTTAAAGTCCAAATTTCCAGTACTCATCCTGGTGGACCCACTCTACTTATGTGTCGATTGTGACATTTGTAACCGGAGAGCATGTATCTATCTACTCTGAAAATCCTATTGTCACCACCGGGAAACGAACCCCGGTCGCCTGCGTGACAGTCAGCGCTCTAACCCACTGAGCCAAAGAATCGATTCCCTAGCTCAGTTGATTAAGACTGGCTTTATATGTTCTACCTGTACTAAGGAGGGGAAGCAACCCCGCTACACATTAAGCAAACAACAATTAATCAAACAATCCTCTACACATGTCTACTGGTTCGCTGAAATAAATCGCTGTTCAAGTGATCAGCAATTTCGAACATACTTCTCACTATTTTTCTTTATTATTTCGCACTAACAAGTTCTCAGTGTTAAATATCCGGTCGAGAATGGAACTCACAAGCACGCTACCGTAAAGGTTTTACATTTAGATATGTATACATAAGGATTATTTTACTACAAATTACTTGAAACCTTAACGAAATCCTTTCATTGATTTGGGTTGGAATCGTAAAAACCTGATTACAAGCAGGATATCCTATTCTGATTTTAATGGGAATGTTGCTAGTATAATGGGTATAAACAGATATGATAATTACATCATTTCCTTTTTTTAAATTATGTAATCGGTCAAGGCGTCAAAATACATATCTTTGATTCCTTCAGGAGATCCATTGAAAGTCATGCTTTGCAAACAATTTAAAATCTGCACACAGTGGCTACATAGGTAACCCATCATTAACTGTTTCATAAAAACGGACTCTTGTCTTCATTATTACCTGAACTTTGAATTTTCCATTAGTGAGTAAAGAGCACATTCTCTTGGTTAATCTTGCAAAGTGACAATGACCAACTCGCCTGCGATTGTGCACAAGTCACGAGGAGAACCACTAATGGTGATAGGCATATATGTGTAGCTGGTTTTAAATGACCGCCCGTTGATGACCTCTGCATTGTGGTTATGTAAAGTTCCTCACTGATATGAACTGACCATAAGAAGAACCGAGGAGAACTACTACTAATATTAAACTATGTTACTTGTTCTATTATTTCCTTTTGATATATTTTGTATCTGTTGTTTTTTTCATAAAATGATCTCATTACACAACACACTTAATACTTTAATAATATTCAATATTGCTCATTCATTTTTTGGGCTTCGGTGGCCGCGTGGTTTCATTAGTCGAACTTACACTAGCATGTCAACACTGAGGTGAGTCCGAACCCCGCATATGGCATGTGCGCTCAAATCCAATTTTAATTGATAATGATTGTCAGTTTTCCTACCGAAGGTCGTTGGTCCTCTTCGGCTTCTTCCAACAATAAAAACTGAACGCCACAAAATAGCATAATAATGTTGAAAGTAGCGTTAAACACCAATAAATCCATTCATCATAGTTTTTATTTTATTTGTGTTTTTCATTGAAAATTTAGATTCTGGCATTTTTTATAATAAATATCATTGTAATCACTTGTACTGCGATGTTGATATATCTTACCTGACAAGGGCACATGATTGGTCAATAAAAATGTCTAATGTCCTGTTTGGATGGTACATTTAATCCGATGCCTCGAGCAGGGAGAGTGCCATGTTCTCTGTTCGTCCATGAAGCCTTCCAACAACCTTTTTGAGGGATACATGTAGAAGGTTGCCTAGTGCAAGATGAAATGTCCGCCCCTATCCAACATATTCTCATTCATCAGTGAAAGTTTAAATTTCCCGCCCATCATTTCGGTGGACCGTCTTTGCAGAATATTTCTATTGTACCTATTGTTAATTTGTTATCGTTTAGAATATGCATGAAATATTTGCCAACGGACCTTTAATAATTGCAATCTATCAATGAATTGATTTACTTAATTGTTTGTATTTCTGAAATATATTTAAGGACATTCAATATAATTAAAATTCTGATATATCGTAACTTGTTCATAATTATGAGGATAACGAAATCAAAGATCTGTATTTTGATTAGATTGAAAGACAGTTTACCAAAAGTATTTCTTTTTTAATTCCAGGAATGGTTAAAAACAATATGTTTTTATTATCGAATTTCATTTTCAAATTTGATAACATGCAATATTGTAATTAAGCAGTTTTGTTTATTTATGCATTATTGAAGTGTTATACCCTCTATTGTTGACTAGTACACAACGTACATCATGAATGCTGTTTGTTGTATCGTAGTTGCACTGGTTATGAGTTGCTATAGTGATAAGATTATTCCTGGATCGTGTACACCAAAACTTGGTATGTTATATTGTTATTTGAAATTCATAAGATTTAAGGCAATTCATATCTATATGATGTTAAAATGAAGCTATTAAAGGAAGAAATTAATTAATATGATTGATTACATGAATAAAATTACATATTTAAAAAAAAATGATTCCGATAATGAATATTTTTAGAAAACACCATTCAGAAATCATGGGACTAATAAGAATTAAATTGCATACACAGGTGGTATTTCATATATTTTCGCGTAATTTTCAGTTAAAAAAATAAAAACAACACTTTATAAATTTCATCCGCCCAAAGGGCTTTTCTGGATTGACCTTCATCAGGAACACTTAAAGCCGAATATTTGAAAGCCAAGGATATATAAGAACCGAAACGTTTGATGAGCTATATGACCAAACAATAATACCCAAATCCATCTAAGGCCAACTTTAAAGCAACATTAAATGTAAAATTTGACAAGAATTTAGATACAAAAAGCGCAGTTTTCTATTGGTTAATTGTTAGTTGTAAGGTATACATACTACCCATCGTGATCGAAACTAAAGTTTTTCTATATCGACTAGTTTGTCAATAAGATATTTTCAAATATCAACCATTTAGACTGTAAAACATTAGTTTTTTAATTGATATAAAAAATATAAAAGAAGAAGGAAGACCCATTAGACTTAACAATGTCTTTGCTGCCATAGAAAACAAAGCAAGGATTTCTATAGAGAAAAAAGTTACCGTTCGTATCACGCGTCTGAATTCTTTCTTGATGTGAAGCTTCTACAAACCAAGGACGTAAAACTAATATACGTCCTTATACAAACGTACATGTATAATACCACATTCATACCCGCGCATGCACAATCAAATAAGTTTTATTATATCGACGACATGAAACATCTGTATAATAAAGGTGTACTATATAGGAAGAGAAAGTTGGAACTACCCCCCTCCCCTCCCTCATCCCCCACCCCAAAAAAAAATACCACACAAACACACACAAACCCTCCTTAGGTTTAACCGACATTGTTGAATGCATTGCTTTTGAATTATGTATACCGTTTTTTCTTGTCATTCATCCATGAATTTATATGTTAAACAGAAAACGCCCTTTTCGAAGACCTTCTTAGTATGATGTTGAAGATGAAAGGAACACAGAAAGGTAATGATATGAACTGAATCTAAAATATCGTATTTTACAGAACATCTATAATATCGTATTTTACAACATTTAATATCGTATTTTACAGAACATCTATAATATCGTATTTTACAGAACTTCTATAATATCGTATTTTACAGAACATCTATAATATCGTGTTTTACAGAACATCTATAATATCGTATTTTACAAAACATATATAATATCGATCGTATTTTGCAGAACATCTTTAAAATCGTATTTTACAGAACATCTATAATATCTTATTTTACGGAACATCTATAATATCGATCGTATTTTACAGAACATCTTTAATATCGTATTTTACAGAACATCTATAATGTCGTATTTTACAGATCATCTATACCATTTTTGTATACTATCGTATTTTACAGAACATATAAAGAACCCAAACTGTATAGGAGTCTTTTATAAAACCACAAGTCAAAGATATGTTTTCAGTAAAGAACTGGGTTCAATCTATGTTATTCAATACTTTTCCACATCCGGGTCGATTGAAAGATTGACATATATTGTCTTTACACATATCTATGTTCACCCGAACATGTCTTTGGTGTGTTCCGTGTTGGTGAGTCACTGTCTCATTTCATCCAGAAGCTCGATGTATGAACTTAATATCTTGTTAAGACTGCCTATAAGGTCATAATACTAAAGTAATGAAAAACATTTGATACACCTTTGTTAAATAAGGGTAAACAGCTCTAATTATTTCTTTATAGATTATGTGACCTTTCAACTTAAGAGTATGTGTTTGTAATCTAATACATTGAAGTGTTTTTATACATGAGTTTATGCATGATAGGAACAAATGCATCTCACCATCTACTATTTCTATTCGAAAAATACGTTTTTGTAGACAAGTATTAAAGTTTTTTCAACTGGATCATTTTTTGTAATTTCTGCACAGGTACGAATCAACATGACGAAACATTTTCAGCCTTTGCAGCTTCTTTAACAACTTTAAAAACCCTGGGATAGGTGAAATTGTAAAGTTTGACAAAGTTTGGACGAACGTCAATAATGATTATGATCCAAGTAACGGTATATACACAGCTCCAAAAGCAGGGGTTTACCAGTTCTCATGCTCCGTAATGACGCAACATAATAAAGCCGTTCGTGTCCTCCTATGGAAAAATGACACGAAGACAGTAGCTGTCTATCCAGGTCCTAACAATGTTGGTCATAATACAGGAACTATAAATATGGTATTAGAACTTAAGAAAGGCGACAAAGTCTACATCAAGCAAGGTGCAACAGAGAAATACATCTACAGTGAATCTGCTTACAACTACAGTATGTTTTCTGGGTATCTTATTCGATAAATTACATGTTTGTTTTTCGAAGTTTAAATTAAAGTCAATAAATGTTGTTGGTTGTTGGTTTTTTCCTCCATTGAATGTCAATACCATTTTTAGGTAGGCATTGCAACTTATCATCATTACAACGTGCTTACAATTTACCATTTCAGAATCTCAAAATATTCTTAGAAATATTTTCAAAGCGTAAACCATTACGATATGATGGACAACACCGCCTTATCAATGGGACCAGTGGATAAATAACCTTTTGAGTGAAAATGGAAATGAACCATTAAGATTCGCAATTCAGAACACATATCAATTATAAACTCATTTTTAGCTCACCTTTTTCAGGCCATTTTGCCATCACTTTGGGTCCGTCGTCGTCTGTCGTCTGTCGTCTGTCCGTCGTAGAAAATCTATTTATTAATCTTCTCCTCTGAAAGTACTACGCCAAATGTTACCAAACGTCACCTAAATATACCTAGGGTATTTATCGACAAACATGGCCACTTTTGCTAAAAGAAATTGGGTGCAAATGCAGTTTTCGGCTTATATCCCAAAAACACAAAAAGCAGTTTAAACAAATCTGACTGGAGTAAAACTAATCAGCTTGTTAATGTCTATCACCTATAAATTTTTTTTAAAAATCGTACAATCCGTTCTAGAGCCCCTGAAATGTCAATTTTTAATAGTCTATAAACATAAAATCTTGTTACATTTTATGTTTCTATATATTTAAATGTTTAGTATAGACCATTCTCCATTGTTTAAGAAACAATCTCCGCAACATACCCTATCGAATCTCTGATCTATTTTTAATGAATTTTTCGGTGAAAAAAGTGTCGAGAAAAATCTTTCCCTCGTGCAGTATTAACAAAGTTACAGGACCCATTCCCTTTCTTTATTTCATCAGCAGTGTCATTTGACAATAAATACTAGAACAAGCCCGAAAAATGCAGCGGGAAACAATAAGATAATAATGTCAAGAAAGACAGACGGACAGACAAAAAGAATGAAAATATGAACAAACACACAAAACGCTAGGCACAAAATTGATGGCTGATTAATATAAAGCCAACAAAAACAAACTGAAAATCGAACAACCGTTCTTTGGAAGGGTACTCCGTTCCTGCTATGTATACTAGTGGCCATCGCCACTCATACCTAATAAGTAAAAATCGCAATTGGTGATGTGACGAACGAGGAACGTACTAGTATCCATAACTGACTGTTATTCCGGAATATTTCATTAAACAATTGAAACTTTACTACAAACGTTTAATTTATATCTGTGTACAATTTATAGATTATGTGATAAAACTTATATCTGAATGGTCATTCCTGTCAAAATGTGGAACGGTCAAAATGTAGAACTGTCAAAATGAAGAACGGAGTTCAGATGTTCTGTTTGTTTCATTTCGTGATAATTGTGCGATGGTGGCATTGTGAAGCTATCTTTTTGATATCTACGCTGAAGTGCGATGGTCGTAACGCTGAAGTGCGATAGACTGCATATATATACTATGTTTTCAATGTTTTTCATGCCGATGTAGAAGTCAATTCGTTTGTTGGAAGCAGTTTTCTGGTTTTTAAGTTAATAATGGGCATGTAAACTTTTAATACTACGGGAAACAGGGGGTGATTTGTGGAGAGGGGAGCGTTAACCTTCTGTAGCGGATTTTTTCGAAATCTACAAAAGATTCTTTTTTTACGTACGATGGATCGTGGCATTCTCTAAATAAATACGGGTCCGCAGACAGATTCTCTGTATCATAATATTACCCCATGAAAGGAACCAAGTACATACAATTTTCACGCAGAAATATGTTCACATGCAGAAAATCAAGGAGGACGTTCTCTATTTAGCAACTGTAACTAAGGACATACATAAACAATAACGAATGCAAATTGATATACTATTAAGAAATCTACTTCTATAATAATTGAACATCTGTAGATTTTAAACTAGCCATCAATCGTAATATAGACCCTCGAACATCAGCAAACGTGATCATCGCATTTCAGCGTGACCATCGCATTTCAGCGTGACCATCGCACCTCAGCGGCACCATCGCACCTCCGAGTGCTACATATATAAACTGTATGAATGCTAAGACTGTAGTTGTTATCCATGAAGTGTGAGTGAAAATGGTTAACATCATCATTTGAGGACAAATAGAAAAATCGTATCTTTAGTTATTTTAAGGATACCACATTGACGACAAAAGAACACCTTGTTTCGAATCTCGGTACGGATGTCTTTTTTCTACCCAAAATCGTTCTGTTGCAGTTCTTTGATTTAACATAAGAAATCACACGAAAAGATTGAAGATATGACACATGCTTCTCTGAATACACATGCTACGGGTTATAATGTTGTAAAGTAAAATGTTACGTTATGAACAAACAACCTTCAACAACATATAGGCATGCATGAATAATTTAAAAGGATACTTTGAGAAAATGTAAACGAGACCGCAACTAAACAACATTAACACGTGACCTTTAGACGGCATCCCACAGTCTTCGTAAATAGACAGGAGTTTAAACAATATGCCAAGGTCTAAAACAGTTATGAATAAATTAAAATGAAACAATCAAAGATCTGCCATCAAAACCAATTCTCAAAATAACCAAAATATATATGATATGAGTTTAGACTAGGACAATGTTCCAGACTTGAGAAATAAACATGCGCATACGGAGGGGTTTAATCTTCTACAATATAAACAAATATCTCAACCGTGCACAGTCTAGTATACACGTCGAGAAAGATAAACAAAAAAAAAAAAATTCATGAAAGATCTGTTATCAACCCAAATTATCTAAAACAAAACAAAACTAGAGGCTCTCAAGAGCCTGTGTCGCTCACCTGATTCTACTTTGGTTTTGGAAATCATGTAAATATAGATTAAAACCATAACAGATACCCTAATAATGATTGAGGCCAAATTTGGTTTAATATTGGTCCTGTAATTGAATAACAAATTCTGGTGGCAATCTTGAACAGTAAATCGGCAACAAAGTAGCAACACTTCATCAGCACCTCATAAGGAACATTTATGCCATGTTTGGTTTCATTCCATTCAGTGCACCTCTAGAAGAAGCATTTGTATGTATTTTCCATAGGGTCTTCTGTTAAACTAAGTCCCCTGCTGGCGGCCATCTTGGATGATGGTTCGGCAACAAAGTAACAATACTTGGTCAGCACCTCATTAGGAACATTCATGCCATGTTTGATTTCATTCTATTCAATGGTTCTCTAGAAGAAAACATTTGTATGTATTTCCCGTAGGGTGCTATGTTAAACTTACTTCCCCTGCTGGCAGCCATCTTGGATGACAAATCAGCTACAAAGTAACAACACTTGGTCAGCACCTCAAAAGAAACATTCATATCATGTTCGGTTTCAATCCATTAAGCGGTTTTCTAGAAGAAGACATTTGTATATTTCCCATAGGGTCCTTTGTTAAACTAAGTCCCCGTTGGCAGCCATCTTGGTTGA